>OZ010715.1:33694291-33699291 GCA_963932345.1 Ophion ventricosus | reverse complement strand
AATATGAAACATATGAAAACATTTTTTTTAAGTTTAAGTTTTTATTTTACTTGACTTGATCGTTTAGTTTTTGTTCCGGTTTTGGCGATGACCGTCCCAATCTTTCCGGCCCAATCTGTCCGGCGCAAATCATGCGTGCCTGATCAGGGCACCTTATTGATACCTGATAAGGCTTCTATACGGCGCAAATCAGGCGTGCCTGATCAGGGCGCCTTATTGATCCCCGCTCAGGCCCCTGTCTGGCGCAAATCAGGCGTGCCTGATCAGGGCGCCTTATTGATCCCTGCTCAGGCCCCTGTCCGGCGCAAATCATGCGTGCCTGATCAGGGCGCCTTATTGATACCTGATAAGGCTTCTATCCGGCGCAAATCAGGCGTGCCTGATCAGGGCGCCTTATTGATCCCTGCTCAGGCCCCTGTCTGGCTCAAATCAGGCGTACCTGATCAGGGCGCCTTATTGATCCCTGCTCAGGTCCCTGTCTGGCTCAAATCAGGCGTACCTGATTAGGGCGCCTTATTGATCCCTGATCCGGCCCTGATGGATCCTCAGGCAGCCTGATTAGATTTCTGCTCGGGTAGCGATAATAGTTTTTTTGCAGATGGAGGTACTTCGGACATTTGAAGGTCAACTCCATTTTTTTAAATGGATCGGTATGTTTTTTTTTCTGCATCATGAAAGAGGAGCTCAAAACGAGTTCAACGACCTATAACATAAGGTCATTGAAGGTCATAGAAACTACAGAAAGGCGATAATACTTAAAGTTTCGGCAGGTCGAACACCAGAGACAATGGTCTGTGAATGTATGGTGCGGAATCATAGGTACTAAAATTATTGGTCCTTTTTTTTATCAATGGAAATACGAATGGCAACATCTACAGTAATTTTATCAAAGATACATTGGGTCTTTTGCTCGAGGAGTTGCCTCCAAAAAATTGTGTCGGTCCATGCACCAAACACCCTGTATATATTACATGTATTCGATACGACATCGAAGCGTGCATCCTTGGAACGCGACGAAAATACATTTTTCTCGATTGTCCCCATTTCCTTCTGACACATTTTTGGCCACGAAAGTCATTCGAACATTTTTTCAGATCCTTCCTAATTGTCTCGAAGTTTGCCTCGTCACAATGCAATGAAAAATCTTTTTAATTAAAAAAAAAATCTTATTTGTCCTCAAAAATATTTGTTCGAAAAATTGAAAAAAAAACCTAAAATAACGTTTAATTAATTCACGCAGCTTAGGAGTGCCAAACAATTCAGATAACAAGTTAATGATTTTTCAAACGAAAAAAAAAATGATAAAACGCATATTTTAGAATTATTTTTAAACAACTCCTAATAAAGGGTGCAAAGTGATAATGAATTGTCTATGGGCCAAATTTCATGCAGTCGAATCCGCAGGCGGAAGCTAGTTTTTATATAAATTTCCATCTCCGTGCAAAAGTGCTCGAAAACGATTAACAATCGTCCACAAAAAAATCCTACCACATTTCGTTCAATTATCGTTATTCGCCGGGAGCGCAAATTACTCTTTTCGCGCCGAACTTGTTAATCGAGTGGCCATCTCATTATACCCGGTGCAGGCATCGCGCAAAAACAGGCAAGTTCCATCGCGAGCCCATTATCGTCGCAATATCGATCTTACGAATTTGGTCTCGATATCCGCGAATGTGACTGCATAAAGAATAGGGTGTGAGAGAGAGAGAGAGGGAGAGAGAGAGAGAGAGAGAAATCCGAGATTTTGACTAAATAAATCTCCGCTCGAGGAAAGAGAAAAAAAAATCGTCTCCGCCATTAAAAAAAAATGTTATTCATTTTTTTTTACATATGTTCATAAAACTATAAAGTATTCGTAAAAATATGAATTGTTTTATACATTTCATAATCGCTAAATAGTTTTAATTTATTTATAATAAGTTGGTTTAAAAATAAATCATTTTTATTGATTTTTATACCTATCAAAATAAATATTTTAAATATAAAATAAAATAAAATAAATAATCTTTATTTATTTTTATACCCATTTTATAATATAAAAATGAATAATTTTGAAAATATATAGAGTATAAATAACATGAATAAATAATTTCTATAAGTTATCAATATAAAAGAAATAATTTTTATTTATTTTGCATAAAAATAAATAATTTTTATTTACTTTGCATAAAAATAAATAATTATTATTGATTTTTATACCTATCAAAATAAATATTCAAAATATAAAATAAAATAAAATATATAATCTTTATTTATTTTTATACCCATTTTATAATATAAAAATGAATAATTTTGAAAATATAGAAAATTTAAATAACAAAAATAATTTCTATAAGTTATCACTATAAAATAAATAATATTTTTTTTATTTTGCATAAAAATACATAATTTTTATTTATTTTTATACCTATTTTTCTGAGCCCCAAGGTGGTGTAGTTTAAAGTCTGCTGCGTTTCGACCGCACTTACCGAGCGTACTTTTTATAATTTCTACAACTCGGCTAATTTTATGTGTCTCATATAGTATTCCGAGATATCTGTAGAATAATAAATAAATTTTGAAAAACTGATTTTTCCAAATTTCTAGATAACAATACTGCCTTATAAATTTATAGGTATTCGGGCAAACCAAGGAAATATTGAATTCCTCACCCCTTTCAACGTCGTGTTCATTGAAAATTGATTTTTTTGTATATATGCTCGATGAAATTGAGTTTTTTTTTCCTCATAGTTTTTGAATCTTTCTCGTTAAGTACAAATACGCCACGCGAGTGCCCCATTATATATTTTTTTTCTTTTCCTTTAGGCTTTGCAAAGAACTTTACCATACTGAGGCCGCCAATTTTGCCGCGTTGATTTCGTTTCTTTTTTGCTCATTATTTTTTTTTTTCATGCCTAAAATGAGGCAGCGGTTGGTTGGACATTAAATGCCCGTTCGCGAGGCACTACCAAGCGCTACATAATGTTTTGCACGTTGTTGTTTCTTGGCACTGCTTTTCGTGTACTCTTCGCGTCTGCGGGGGTCGGCGGGGGTGGCGGGGGGCTTAACGACCTGACTCCTAATTTACTTAGCACTGCCCCGTCTCTCTCTCTCTCTCTCTCTCTCTCTCTCTCTCTCTCTCTCTCTCTCTCTCTCTCTCTCCCTCTCTCTCTCTCTCTCTCTCTCTCTCTCTCTCTCTCTCTCTCTCTCTCTCGACCTCACCTCGGCCTTCGCGTTGAGTGCCAACGTTTGTGTGTATAATTTGCCAATTTAACACACCAAAAGCAGTCACTTCATCTGATTACAGTGATAAAAAAAGATTTATTCAAATCAACAAAAGGCATTTGTTGACTGTTTTTTTTTTCAATTTAATTGATGAAAATTTTTCATTACATCGATGTTTTTTTAAATTTTTATTTGATTCTACTATTTCAGGGATTTATTTCAAATATTTTTATTTATTTAAATAAAGATTTATTCGGTCTATGTATAATTCAGTAGCGAAAATCGAGTAAATTTCAAACGCAAGCAATTTGAATCAACTAATATGTTCCATTTTGTTCAATGACTACTGAATACTTTACTGAAACTATTCGTTACTAAAACGTTACTAAAACTACTGAATAGTTCACCTATATATATATATATATAAGGTGTAGTAAAAAGAAATCCATTATTTTTGCATGAAATTGAAGGCTTTATTTAGCATCGTTAGAATGATCTGATTTAGGTCTAATATGCACCGTTTTCATCGATAACTTGTTGCCACTTTGAAGGTAATTTCATTATGCCTTTCTCATAGAAACCCTCGTCCCTATTGGCAAAAAACTGAGACAGTCGATTTTCACAAGCTTCTCTTGAGGCGAATTTTTCACCAACAAAATCATTCGCCATAGACAGGAACAGGTGTTAATCACTTGGTGGCAGATCCGGACTATAAGGTGGATGCATAAGAACCTCCCAACCAAGCTCCCGGAGCTTCTGGCGAGTCACTATCCATGTGTGTGGCCTGGCGTTGTCCTGATGGAACACAATTCCTCTCCTATTGGCCAAAGCTGGCCGCTTCTGGGCGATTGCTTCCTTCAGACGGTCCAATTGTTAACAGTACAGGTCCGAATTAAGCGTTTGGCCGTAGGGGAGCTGCTCATAGTAGATGATTCCCTGCCAATCCACCAAACACACAGTAAAATCTTCCTGACCGTCAATCCTGGCTTGGCCACCGTTTGCGCCGGCTCACCGCGATTCGACCACGACCGTTTTCGTTTGACATTGTCGTAAGTGACCCACTTTTCATCAGCAGTCACCATCCGCTTCAGAAATGGGTCGATTTTGTTGCGACTCAGCAGCGATTCGCAGATGGAAATTCGGTCCATGAGTCCATAAGCGCCGCTATCACACCAGAAACTGTTCGAAGGTCAAGAGAATCATTCATCCGACGTCTTCAACAATGTGTTGAGGTTAATGGCCATCACTTCGAACATTTGTAACAAGAAATTTTCTGCACAAAAAATTCGATTACATCATTCGGATATTCTTACTGTCAATACCATCACGATGTCCCGTTATTACACGTGTATTTTGGTGAGAAATCATTTCAAGGTCACGATATCATAGGTCTTTGGATTCGTCTGAATATCAGCTACACCGTCTTAATAGATAGATTAATCAAAGTATTGTCCATCGCTGGCTACTACTTTTTCCCACCTCTCAGGCAATTTTCGAATTCCATCTCGAAAAAAAGTCTCGTCTTTTGAGGCGATCCAAGTTTTGAGCCAATTTCGATTTCTGCGAAAGAAGTGAACCGGTGACCTGCTAAATCCTGCTGCATCCGTCGGAACAACCAGTAATCAGAAGGAGCAATGTCCGGAGAATACGGCGGGTGCGGTAAAATATCCCATTGAGCGTTTCCAAATATTTTTTTACGACTTTGCGACACGAGCCGAGCATTGTCATGCAGAAGAATAATTTTGTCATGTCTTTGCTCGTATTCCGGCCGTTTTTCTCGTAATGCACGGCTCAAA
>OZ010715.1:33609376-33694091 GCA_963932345.1 Ophion ventricosus | reverse complement strand
AAAATGTCAGATCGTTTTGAGACACCCTTTATATGTTTTCGCTTCCTTAGATATTACCCCTTTTCTTTTTTTTTTACACGTAATCAGCTGCCCCATTGTTTCTCTTTGTCTTTTACATATCCTGAAAGTCCATTTCCCTTTTATCTTTTTTCTATCCTTCCCTATATTTGCACACCTTATCCTCGCCCATGTTTCCTTATCCTCTCCTTTAATGTATTTTACCGCTCAATACTTTCACGGTGCTTCGTCGTTTTCTATTATCACTTTCTATAAACTATTATACGTCAATTTTTGTATTTTTTTTTCTTTCTCTCGCTGTATCGTCTTTCTTTTTAAGATTTTCAATCCCTTTTCTATCAAATTCTCTATTATTTTTATTACTTTCCCCTCTTTTATCATATCTGTTATTTTCTCAATTTCCAATTCCCTTAATATTTCTCACAAAGTCTTTTCCCCATAACCCCTCCCCCCCTCCACCCCGGAACTAGGAAAGGCGCATTTTCCATTATTCGCCATAAGCATTGGTCTCGAATTTGGTTCAATCGAATATCTTGAATGAAAATTTGCGAAACTGCAAAAGTCACTTTGAGGGTGAGTTTCGCCTGTTAAAACTGTTTTGCCTCAGACAAAAACAAATACGTGTCTCTTTGATTTCGATGAAGAATAACGTATTAAAAAATGAATGAAATCGAAGGAGAATACCTGAAACGGTGTTATACAGGGGTAGTCACCCCCAAAAGGGTTTCTCTCGGAAAACACAAAAACCGATATCTCCAACGTGTTTTTAGCTCTTTCGAATGCCATTGATTTCATCGAGATGACAAAGAAGTTTTCAAGTTACACGATTTTTTGGACTTCCAACCCCTATACCTTTATTTACTTCCTTGGAACGAGAAAATACGCATTTTTCATTATTCGCCATAAGCATTGTTCTCGAATTGGTTTAAATCGAATATGTAGATTGGAACTATGCGAAACTGCAAAAGTCACTCGGAGGGTGCCCAAATTTGAGGGTGAGTTTCACCCCTTAAAACTGTTTTTTCGCAGATAAAAAAGACATACCTGTCTCTTAAATTTTGATGAAGAATAACATATCCAAAAATGATCGAAATCGGAGGGGGACACCGGAAACCCTTTCCTTGTTAGAGCATAGTTTTAGTCAACCTACTTACCCTAACATTCCCTAACAGGGGCCCGGTCCGGCTCTTTTATGGAAAAGCCTACTATGGAATTCACAAATAATCCATTGAAGGCCCCGAATTATATTAGGGATGCCTTGCCAATTTTCCACACGTATATCTAAGCGTTCGTCTGTCGATTTCTAACGCCATTTTGCAATATGATGGGCGATGATGAGTCAGTCAGTCAGTCAGGACTTTGCCTTTTATATATAGATAGAAGAAGATTACCATCACATCTCCCACTTAAAACCAGAAGACTTTTGTAGGAAACACTTTTTTGCACTTTCGCTTTGCTATTTATTTTGATGCTTTTTAAAATGGGACACCCTGTGTCCGTATATACAGGGTGAGGCACGTAAAGTGTTGCAGAGCAATAGCACTCAAACTATTGATCATATCCAAAAATGTTTCAGACAAAAGTTACAGTGTTCGAGAAGGCCGTCATACTGGACCACCCTATTTTTTTTATCGGTGGAGGCGCTGAAGCTACGTCAAGGTCAACTCCATTTTTTAAAATGGAACCATGTATTTTTTTTTTCGATGATATTATTACCGATTTTAAGACGAATTCAGCGACCTACAACACAAGGTCATTCTAGTCACGCAAAGTATGAAAATAGTCGAAAAATCGAAAAATATCGGAATAATTACTTTCAAAGGATCCACTAACCTTGGTTTGGGTATACCTACAGACGATGCTCGAAGTGATGACCCTCGACTTGTAAACACTTGTTTGATCGCTGTTTTCATTTCTTACGATACCAATGTTTCTTATCGGCAGCAAGTACGCATTTTTTGTTGACATATCAGTTAGTCACGCATTACCTTCTAATGTGAGTACATTGGATCGCGAAAATGAAGTTTTTATGGGGTTTTGTCAAAGAACGCGTAATGGCGGTAGCACCTACCACGCCTGACGACATGAAAGAAAGAATACGCCGAGCATGTACCGAAATTACACCACAAATGTTGGCTGAAGTTAGACGGTCTTTTCATCAGCGAATTAACAAGTGCTTACAAGTCGAGGGTCATCACTTCGAGCATCTTCTGTAGGTAGACCCAAACCAAGGTTAGTGGATCCTTTGAAAGTGATTATTCCGATATTTTTCGATTTTTCGACTGTTTTCATACTTTGCGTGACTAGAATGACCTTGTGTTGTAGGTCGCTGAATTCGTCTTAAAATCGGTAGTAATGTCATCGAAAAAAAAAATACATGGTTCCATTTAAAAAAGTGGAGTTGACCTTGACGTAGCTTCAGCGCCTCCACCGATAAAAAAATAGGGTGTCCCAGTATGACGGCCTTCTCGAACACTGGAACTTTTGTCTGAAACATTTTTGGATATGATCAATAGTTTGAGTGCTATTGCTCTGTAAAACTTTATGTGCCTCACCCTGTATGTACAAAATTCTCCACAGCGACTGAGGAAATGGTATAGGTTAAGGGTAGTTCGACGAGGCGTTTACTTCCTGGTTCGCTCTAGCGACTTCCGTCGTCGTTAAGATACCATATATAGGATGTAACGAGAATCCAAATAGATGAATATATATATATATATATATATATATATATATATATACAGGACGAAGAGGCTTAAGCTGGAGACACAGTTCCTTCCTCATTGACACGTCAAGGTTGGATATCATGGATGTAAGTAACCCTGATGGCTCGTATCGTTACGAGCGATCTTTCAGCTCAACACATGGGTATGTGTGTGTACGTGTTCGAGGGTGGGCGGAAGTCAGTCGGCAGTGCAAAGAAAACACGCGTCTCTAAGCCCGGATAAAGAGGTGAGGGGGGCGGGAGGGAACGGTGGGCTCGAGACGTCGCGAGAGAGGCTTTCTATGGAATGAAACTTGGAAAGGCAGAATGGAAAGATGAGAGAACGAATGAGTGAACGAGCCAGCCGTGGGAGGAAAATGCGTAAGGGAGTAAGAGGAGGATACAGGACACGAAAGAGAGAGAGAGAGAGAGAGAGAGAGAGAGAGAGAGAGAGAGAGAGAGAGAGAGAGAGAGAGAGAGAGAGAAAGGATACGCGGGAGTAGAATGTTGAAAGAGGAGCATAAGACGATGTTCCCATATGGAAAGAAAAAAGGGTGAAAAAGACTGGTAAGAAAAGTGCCGAGAAAATAAGGTTTCCCACTTTCCAAAGTTCATATATATATGTATATACCGGGTTCTCCCATTTGAATCGATCATCTAGTAAATCTCTTTGAAACCATAGACGATACTAGATAGAGTAGGGTAGGGTGGGGCATGTTGAGCTAGTTTGGAATTATTGCCCTGTAATTCTTTAACATTCTGCCGTATAAAAATGAAAACTACTTTGGTCAATAGGAAATTTATCGGGGGAAAAAAAAATCTGTAGACGAAATTCCTCTTATCCTTATTGTTTCACAGATAATCGCTCTCAAATGACTAACAAGGGGACCTTGCCAGGCACGCAATCGATTTCGGGACGTCCTGTCTGGGTAGTGTAGGGTCCCAAGTGTCACCCCCTGCCACCGTTCACCCTGGTGGGCCCTCGTTTTCGCGAAATCGACCTAACAAAATTTGCGTGACGATTTTTGAATCTCGAAGATAAGAAGAATTTTCGAAGCGGCGCGATATCCTAGCGGTTAAGGTTTTCGGTTAGTACGCTACCGGTTTTGGGTTCGAGCCCTGTTACCGCTATTTTTTTTTCTTTTCAATCGAAACGCTTGTAAACGTTATTTTTATTTATTTACTTTAATTTAAATCCAACTTTTTTATATTGCGTTTAGAATTCTTGCCCGCTTGATTGTAATCACCGTTCAAAAAAATTTGTATATCCAATTTCTTTTCTTATATTCTTCATCTAGTTTGAAATCATTGCTTGGGGCCCCAAAAAATCGGGCAGATTTTCAGTATTTTTTTCTGACGAGTCCATTTGGATGACGTGATCGGGATTTTACACAAAACTAATACGTAGTCTTGCCAAGCTTGAGTTAATTTTTTATCAAAAAATATTCATAAACAACGCAATTATGATTATTTAAGCAAAGTGCCGCAGTTGCTGCATGGCCAATAAGTGTAGGTTCTTCTGGCAAACTAGGCTAGTGGGAGAGGGAGAGGGAGAGGGAGAGAGAGAGAGAGAGAGAGAGAGAGAGAGAGGGAGAGGGAGAGGGAGAGAGAGAGAGAGAGAGAGAGGAGAGAAGAGGAAGTATGAGCTGCCAGACACTTGTGAACACAATGACACGGGATGCGTTGCGACTACGTAGGTACGTCGGGAAAGCGTATAAAAAACATCGAGCGCGACGTGAAAAAGGTATGCGCAGATAGCACAAGAAGTTGGCGGGAGGGTAGTTGGCATTTCGCTGGCGTAGCATATCCCTGCGCGGCCGTTTGTACGCGCGCGTTGTCACGAAGCCAATGCAATCGCCATTATTTCTTCACGGGTATAAGGTGCCCGCTCGCAACCCTCTGAGGGAGACGCATTTTCATTCTCCGGTCGTTTTCCCCTTGCACAGGTCTATATATACAGGGTGTCCCAGGGTGGAATGTCATCCCTGAAATCGGGGGTTGGGGGTGAAATTCTGAGTCGATTGATATAAGCATGTATGATTCCAAGATCAACCCCTGAATTATTATTAATTTTTAAAGACGGGCCAATCAGGCGCGTCCGATGAGCTGGCTTACGTCGGTGAGCGATACGCGCGTGTAGGGTGCCTGGCGGAGCGGTACTCCTACCGTGCTCCGCCAGGCACCACTACACGCGCGTATCGCTCACCGACGTAAGCCAGCTCATCGGACGCGCCTGATTGGCCCGTCTTTAAAAATTAATAATAATTCAGGGGTTGATCTTGGAATCATACATGCTTATATCAATCGACTCAGAATTTCACCCCCAATCCCCCATTTCAGGGATGACATTCCGTCCTGGGACACCCTGTATATATATTTATAATATATATATATATATATTGCTCTCAATGACACGACCTATATACTCGCCAACGTAACCCTAATAGTTTTGAATCACCCTGTATATATATATATATATATATATATATATCTATATATATTGTCCGTACGTATTCACGTATGCATATACTACGGTGGTTGCGTTTTCATGTTGTTGTTGTTGTTGTTGTTGTTGTTGTTGAATTGTCTTTTTGCTCGGTCTCGTTGATTCTCTAGTCGTTCGCTGCTCCGGGAGGACACGCGCAATGTCCCACACCAAATCCTCCCGCTCGGTTAGGGATTGTAATATTTGCTCGCTCCTAGGAAAACGAGAGAATTTCGGCGAGACAAAATGTTCCTTCCACATTGTGGCGGAGTTTTCTCACCGCAGATAACCACCGAGTAGCGTGATTCGTACTTGTTGGTTGTTTGGGTTTGTCTTCGTGTTGGAAGCTTTCTCTCCGTGAAGAATGACAGAAAATTTAAATATATATATATATTCGAAGTTTGTAAGAAAGAACTACAATTTGAAGGAAAAATTGTGCGCATTTTGACAAAAATTTATTTTGCGAATGGTGGAAAACTTTGAATATATACATAGTGTGTCCCAAAAGTCATGCTATATGTTTTTTTTTGCCTCGCCCCAACCGGTCGCAGCACGTTCGGGCCGTTCGAGTTATGTGGCGGAGACTCTCAGCTTTGCAGCGCACCCTAGGCCAGCCTGCTCCGAGCATAGGTGGCGTCAGGATCGCTGATTTACTGCACCTCTGTTTCGAAACCACGTCATGACGGATTCTTCCGAACAACGTTGGGCGATCAATGTTCTGCACAAAACTCGACAAAACAGCTGCAGAAACTCATGAACTGCTTAAACGAGCCTACGAAGATTGCGGAAAAGGGTCATCCGCTTGCGTAAAGACATCGCCGGTATCTGGCTGCTGCATTACGACAATGCGCCCAGCCACGCGTCTCTCTGCGTCCGTGAGTTCCTGTCGAAGCATAACGTGGCAACGCTGCCGCAGCCACCCTTACAGTCCCGACCACCGCTCCGGTCGACTTCTTCTTGTTCCCCAAGGTCAAGAACGTACTCAAAGGACGCCGTTTTGACAGCATTGAGGCAATCCAAGCGGCTGTGACAACAGTTTTAAAGGAGATTCGCATCGCGACCTTCGGGGGGCGGGGGAGGGGGGGGGGGGGGGGCGTATCGAGCATGGGAGAGTAGCTGGAAAAAATATGTAGATGCTCATGAAGAGTACTTTGAAGGATATTAAGGGGCCAGTCCACTTCGGAACCACGAAAAAAAGGCTATTTTCGCGATTTTTTCTTTGAGGATTTTATAAAAGATATGAATATAAAAGTTGTTGGGCTTGATAAATAAAGTCTTGAAATACATAAAAAAACATTTTTTAATTCATTTTTATTCATTTTTAAGTACAAAAACTATAGTTTAGCGTAACGCCTCAGAAATAGGTGGGCTAGGTAGCTCCATCACAACTCGGCAACGGCTTGTCTGAAACAAAAAAATCAAAGTCCATTAGATTCAGTATGACACCAGCTACAAAATGACCCTCGGATATAAAGTTTTACCAAAAAATAAAAAAATGGCAGATGAAAAACGAAAAAAAGTAAAAAAAAAACTTTTTTTCGCAGTTTTTCGCAAAAAAAAGAGTAAAAATCAAAATTTTAAAACCATCGAGGGTCATCTTGTTGCGAATGATGTTTACAATATGTGGTTCAAATTTCAAGAGAATCGGTTTATTAGTTTTAGAGATACGACGGAGCTAGATTTTGAAAACGTTGTGTCGAGAAAAACGCGTTTGAAGTTTATACTATGAAAAACACTTACCTAAACTCAATCGGCAATATTGACACAATATTGACACAATATTTCTGAATGTATGTACTTTCGAAAACAGTAAAAAAAAATCGATTTTTTGAAATTTTCAAAGTGGACTGGCCCCTTAACCCCTTGTATAGATATTGTTAATTAATCTTTAAAAAAATATATTGCATGACGTTTGGGACACACCATGTATATATATATATATATATATATATATACACTACCGGCGAAAAATTTCCGGACAAAAATTCAAAAAAGTTCCGGAACGATTTTTTATGCCATTTCGCCGATAATTGACATAAATGAATTTAATAAACGGCAGTTTGAAGGGGAGTAATTTACCTGCATTCCGTTTTTTTTCGAAAAATTTTTACCATTTTTTTACGACTAGTACCCTTTTTCGAAAACGACCATTTTTCGCCTTTTTTTTTGTTCCTTTTCTGGTGGACCCCGTTTACAGACAAATTTTTTTTTATGCATTTCTTTGACCGGAATCATAAAGGGGGAAACTCAAGCTTCAATTTTATTTTTTTTTAAGCTTCGTACGATTTTTTTCTAAAGATATTTGGATTTGTTTTAAAAAGAGACAATTTGAAGAATAACGTGTAACGCGGAAACGACAAGAATTCAAGGAAAAGCTCAAGATAGTAAAAAGTTGAATCGGTTTTCGTTGAGAAGTGGAATGGTATATTTTTTCCCCTTGCACATTGTAGCAACGATTTGGGTGTGTTTGGGTTTTGTTTTGCTTTGACAACGGCATAGACATTTCGTACGATGATTTTTTAATGCCAAAACTGGAATTTTTTTTAGCAAAATTGCATATTTCACGATCTGACACGAGAGTGAATAGTTTTGACGGACGCACGTGGTTGTCATAATTTTTTTTTTCAATTTAATTTTTTGTCGGTTTTTCAAAGGCCATCAAAATGTTTTCCAAATGGAATGGTATATTTTTTCCCCTCGTTGTAGCCAGAATCCAAACGAATTCAACCTTGTAACATTGTATGACCTTCAAATGACCTTGAAAAACCAAAAAAAAAAAACGTAAATAAAAAAAAATAACATTAAAAAACCGAAAAAGAAATATTATGATAGCCATGTGCATCCTTCCGAACCATCTTCATATCTTCAAATCTGACAGAGATATCTAGGTGCTCTGTTTCTCGTGACTCACCCTGTATACAGGTCCAGTTTTTCCTCGTAACGATCGCCTCTCGAACGCGCCACGATGCTGCAGTTCCGATTAAACGGAGACCGTCTCTCTAACGGTTATTGCCATTATATATATATATATATATATATATATATATATATATATATATATATATATATATATATATATATATATATATATACAAACGCACATAAATTATGATGTTATTACGTCAATGCACGCTTTGCCGTATCCGTCTCTCCTTCGGGTTTCCTCGATGGCCCAGCAATAACGGCATTGCCAGACATTGTTCTATAAATTTTGTGGATACGAAGTTCTGCCCTGCTCACGTTGCCAAGGATCGCCGGGGATCGCTTGGAAAACTCGTTGAATAACTACGATGAGCGGCTATTCCGTCCTTTTTTTTTCAAATCTTTTTTTTTCCTTTTGGTTTTTCCTTCCAATGGGTGCAAAACACGCGTGGGTACATGGACGCGAGAGATCACACACATAAATAAAGGGTGTCTCAATATATATATACCGTAAACCGTGGTAACTTTGGGACGCTTTCTAAGGTTTTTTATGACTCCTGCCAGTATATTGGGAGTACAATATGATTCGGTCCGTTTTTTTGTGGTAAAAGATCCATTTATTTCAAAATAAAAGGTATGAATAGATTAATCAAAGTATTGTCCATCGCTGGCTACTACTTTTTCCCACCTCTCAGGCAATTTTCGCATTCCATCTCGAAAAAAGAGTCTCGTCTTTTGAGGCGATCCAAGTTTTGAGGCAATTTTCAATTTCTGCGAAAGAAGTGAACCGGTGAGCTGCTAAATCCTGCTGCATCCGTCGGAACAACCAGTAATCAGAAGGAGCAATGTCCGGAGAATACTGCGGGTGCGGTAAAATATCCCATTTGAGCGTTTCCAAAGATTTTTTTACGACTTTTGCGACACGAGGCCGAGCGTTCTCATGCAGAAGAATAATTTTGTCATGTCTTTGCTCGTATTCCGGCCGTTTTTCTCGTAATGCACGGCTCAAACGAATCAATTGTAGTCTATACCGATCGCCCGTAATGGAATCGCCAGGTTGTAGCAGCTCATTGGCTCATTTGGCTGTCCAGAGCGAGGCATGTCTTCAACGCTGAAATCACCGTTCTTAAAGCGTCGAAACCATTCCCTACATGATTTATCAGTTAGAGCATCATCACCATAAACTTCAACAAGCATTCGATGCGCTTCAGCTGCACTTTTCTTCCAATTAAAGCAGAAAAGTAAAACTTCCCGCAAATGCTGCTTAGTTAACACAACATTTGACATATTCAACACAGTAAAAAACAAGGTTTTCAATGGAACTCAAAGCGATATAAACTGAATGTTATTGGCAGATGTCTGACCTCTCTGAAACCACCAAAATCAGCTGTCACTATGAAACATTCATAACAGCCAGAGCCATCTCTTGAAAACAGACCGAATTAATTTGTACTCCCAATATATTAAAGGGTTACCTGGGTTTCGAAGCCAAAAAAAGCATCTTTTTTCTATTTTTCTGGAATGTAATATATAAATTATTTTATTCAAAATTTTAAGCACATAAAAGAGTAACATTTCAACAATATTTCAAAAAAATTGCATCTAAAAATTTGGGAAATTCAGCCGATGGGACCTGGTTTCCGGAGACCCCTAAAAAAAGTGTCCTCATGGTGGTCAAGATGATAGCTTTATCTGAAATTAAAAAGCCAATTTTTTTCTGTCAGTAGATAAGTATAGCTCGTGATTGAACCAAGGATTGAAAAAAAAATTGAAATTTGAATTTTTGGCAGAGTTGTATGCAAAATAGTTCAATTTTTGGTACAATTTACACTACGTATACAGCCTTATAAAATTAGTTGTAATCGAAAAAAAAAAAAACGTTCGTTCAATCACTAGTCAATGCTATTTTGAAGAAGTATGCAAAATTTCAATAAGACCGGTGCATTCATTTTTGAGAAATAACCCACCGGATTGAGGTATCCCACCGAATGAAAGAAAAACTCGTGTATCCCGACAAATTAACCAAAGCCCCAATGCGTACGCAAACAAAACGCGCATCAAAAGTCCTCCGGAAGTTCGTTACTCGCAAAGGACAGGGCCTCGAGAAATGGACAGGTTTCTGCAAAACTCCGCTTGGACTTGGGCGAACTTGGAGCTTCTATTTTCTCATGTTTTATTTTTATTTTTTAATAAATTGTCCTCGTCTAACTCGAGTCCCGAGCATGATCCTGTAAACTTCGTCAAACTCCTGCAACTCGGGAGATCATTAAGTGTGTTGGTGATGGGGGTCGACTGTCTTCAGCACTGGGATCCCCCTGTCGTGTCCGCTCGTCCATCCTCACCCAGGCAACCGGAAACACGAACTTTCCACACCGTCTCAGAGTTCAAGACAGTTCTTCCTTTACTCTCGTCTTCATCTTCCTTTTCTCCAGCTCCTTTTAATTTCCGTATCTTCCGAGGCGTTGAATGTTACAAATGTTTTTCGTGTTAACGAAGCTCGCGGATTTGTAATCTTTGAGAAAAGTGATCCTCTCCTTTACCTTTCGGGGATCTTTATTATCCAGTTTATTTAGCAATTTATTTCATTTCTTCTCTTCCACCAGCAATGAATGGCGTTTGATACACGCCACCTCTCTCCAATGAAGGGAAAACATTCTTGTAGACGTGGGAAAAATAGCCAATTTTAATATTCTTCTTTGGAAAGGAACAAAACGTGTTTCCATTTATGAAACTTTAGATACAATTTATCACATA
Organism: Ophion ventricosus; assembly: GCA_963932345.1. Classification (NCBI taxonomy): domain Eukaryota; kingdom Metazoa; phylum Arthropoda; class Insecta; order Hymenoptera; family Ichneumonidae; genus Ophion; species Ophion ventricosus. The sequence continues at coordinate 33,683,208 of OZ010715.1, read as the reverse complement.
ATTAAGGCCGGCAGCCACTTTAGATGCTTCGAAAAATCATTTTTTTTTATTTCATAAATCGTTAACAAAATATCTTAAGAATACACCATGAAAATTTCAAAACGATATTCGGATTCCTTCTAACGGTATGTATATAAATGATAAAGACTCTCCGCTCGAGTCCCAAGCGCGCTCAGGTATCCACGAGTGCTCAGTTAGGTACTTTGGTTGGGTTTGTTTGGGTTTTCATAACCCAAACTCGACTGTTTGGCGATTAGCTCCAAAACATCTTCATTCTGGGTACAAAATAATCGAGGTAGCGGCATTTCTTGCTGCTATTTTATTCAATGAAGGAAATTCAGCCCTACTCATGGTGATGAATGAACTACAAATCGTAGTTGGCAGGCAGAGCTACGGATATGCCGAGCAAATGGATCAGATGCGCGTGGCTCGGCAAAATAGAAAAAATTTATTAGAGACAAAAGAAGCTCGAAAAGCTCGTAAAGAGGAAATGCAAGCATCAAATGGGCTGCATGAGGAAGAGGAAGGATTGCTGTATGGTGCTGGAATCGCTGATTAATCGGTAAGACACTTTATCATTTGATTAAACACATTTGACTTTGAGTTTTTCGTTTGTGAAACTTTAAACGTGTTTTTCTTGAAACGACATTTTTTCAATTTGCGGGAATCATAACTCAAAAACTAATTGATGGATCATATTCAAATTTGGAACACGTTTACATAATATAATTTATTAAAACATGAACCTAAAGTTGGAAAGATTAGATTGTTTAAAACATATTTATTATTGCAAAATGCCGGGGGAAAAATGCGAAAAAGCGATCATTTTTTTCAAACACGTTCCAACATTCAATTCTCGATTTTTTTTTCAAAATTTAGGTTCATGTTCTTAAAAATACATCTGAAGAATGTATAAAAATTTGTTGGACTATTTCAGATGCGAATTGCGAGCTGCACAATTCCCGCAAATCGACAACGACGATGAGGACACGCCGAGGGACACAGCGGATTACACCTTAATTAATGCATGAAATAACTTGAAAAAATTATCAGAGATGTATGAAAATATGAATAAATTATTGTCAGAGTTGCGGAAATTTCCGTTTTTTTTTCACAATATAAAAATAAAAAAATCATCTAATTTTCAGTCTCCTAAAGTGGTTGCCCGTCTTAAGGATGTATGGGCTACAATTGAAAGTCATGATAAACTGTTCAAAATTTGACATACCATTAAAAAATCCAAGCCGAAAAGATCGCACGTCAAAGGATAGTGCTGGACAGGAATGGAGTGTGGCTGCCGTGTGGATGAGTAGCAGCCATCGATGGCCATCGTTCGGCATAAAAAACCCGAATGTTCCATGGAATCCGATTGTTGGCCAAAAGATCGGCCTAGGTTGTCTCTTCCAATGGGCAATACTTTGAACAAACCAGTCGATCGATTTGTTACCGAATCACTGCTTTTTCATTCGCACAAAAATGGGTGGTTCCATATGCAGCCTGGGACGTTGAACGTTTCCAAGTAGGTAAAAACCTACTTGGAAACGTTTAAATGGAAAGTCCCACCCCACTCGCCGTATTCACCAGACATTGGCCCTTCCGATTATCACTTGCTCCGATCGACGGCAAATGGCCTGGCTAAGCAGCACTTCCATTCTTATGAAGATGCCAAAAAAATAGCTCGACTCTTGGAAAATCTCAAAAGACATGTTGTTTTTCCAAAGTGGAATTAAACTGCTGCCAGAAAAATGAGAAAAGGTAGTGACTAGCGATAGACAATACTTTCAGTGACATGTTTTTTTTTACTAATTAAAAAAAAAGCCAGCGAGAACGTATTCAACATCCTAATATATTGAATTTTACCTGTTCGCTCAATTTTATCACCATTCCATCCTGCCCATCACCATATTACTTTGGCAAGTGTGCGAAGCTCAGAAATCATATTCTCTCTCACTAAATTGTGCAAACCTCGTAGCCGTAGTCCGCGCCAAGCACCATAGCATTAACGTCCCGTAAGTTTCAACCTCCTTCCACCCGTAACCTGTTTATTGAAGGTAAATTCAATAAAGTCTATCCAGCAACGACATTACGCCGCTTGCGAAGAACATGTACAAGGAAGGCCGTTCAGGCTTTCATTATCGTCGTCGTCGTCGTCGTCGTCGTCGTCGTCGTCGCCTCGGTCATTTCCAGGACTTGCGCAGTTCCTAATCGTTTCCAGTATGGACAAGCGATGAGCATTATAAATCTGATCGAGCAATGAAATTCTCATTTTCTTTCGACGACAATTTCATTTTGACGTCCAATAGTTTTGTATTTCACGCGATGACGTTTCCATTTGGATTTTATTTGAGCCCTTGTCGTTGTTTGTTGTTGCAGAAGCGCATAGGGCTCTCGAGCTGCTGGAGGACTATCATGCCAAGCTCACCAGGCCCCAGGATAAACAACTGCGGCTAGCCATCGAGAGGGTCATTAGGATCTTCAAGAGCAGACTCTTCCAGGCACTTCTAGGTGAGTCCAGTCACGAATTACTAAATGTTCGTTGCAAGGCTGTCCATTTCGCGGCTGGCTTTGCCCAGTTGCAGCTGTAACACTATATTGCTATGAAGACATCATGAAGACAATTCTAAACTGGCTCTGACACATTCCAGACTCAGGCGAGTCATACTGGAAATCTAAGACTTTTTTCCACTTTGCAGTTGTAGTCGCGTCCTCCGGTAACCCGAAGAAGTCCCCGCAGAACTTCCGGTGTTATTCGGCAACCGAAAATACATGTAGACGACGAAAAAATTCCCAATTTGGATCATTTTTTTCTTTGGAAAGGAACAAAACGTTTTACATGTACTTTATTACTTACTTATAATACTTTAGGTACAATTTACTGCATAACTAAACTTTTTTGTTGAAAAATATTGAAAAATGGCGACTTTATGGCGTGGGCTTCCAGGAAGGTTTTTGGCGACTGTTGTCCGTCTGTAGGAAATCTAACAGGTCTGGACAGGTGAAACAGATGCACAGTCACTGACAAAATCTCAGTCATGCACACGCCAATATCGTCGAATTTGATTTTAATTATAATTAAAAGTAGAAAATTATCATTTCGAAGCGTTCATTAATTATTAAATTAGCTTTTTGTAAGGTTAAACATGTACGACATGATCTAGACTTGTAATTCCACGATTCGCCCATTTTGGCGTAACTTTTTGTCTGACGGTCCATCTAGTAATACCTTAACGTATTGAGTACAATTTACGACAACCACAACTATCTAAGTGCTATATTGGATGCATATTGGATTTTGGAAATTTCCTTTCGATGACATATTCTTATACTTTAAGAAACTGCCAAAAACAATCAATATTTCAAAACTTCTTGACTAGAATTTCCCCTTTAAGCCAGTAGTCTCGCCACAGTCACGTTGAAAAGTTTATTCTCCGCTCAGTCGATGAAAGCTTCGGAATATTGCGAAATGTCCTCATAATGTAGGTTGTGCATCTTCTAATTTTGATCTAGCAATATATAAGTAATATATATGCAATAGTAATTTAAAAAATATGCCGCGCCTCTAGATGCATTTTCTACCGATGAACGCGCCGAACGTATACAACGTTGCCAGATCGCGGGCTCTAGTCTGCTCCAGTCGCGTCGTGGCGCTAGCGTCGCTAGACATTGCTTAATTAAAATCGCCTTATCTCTGAAACCAGACGGTCAAAATTCATGATTTTTTTTTTACGCACTTCGCCATATGTGTCTCTGTGATTGTCAATAAACAAAAAATCTGTAGAAAAGTTTCCAAGTTATTGCGTGAAATGTGAAATCTTCCACTGCTCCCCAAAAGAACACGTATATAACCGTGCAATCTTTGATTGCCAATATCTCGAATACACAACGGCGAATCCTTTAGAAATTTTGCAGTTAATCACTTAATAGTGTGCTGAATGAGTCCTCAAAATAAGAGGACTCTAACTTAAAGTTTCGAACTACGAAACCTCAATGATTTCAGTAACTCACTGTCTAATCAGCGATTCCAGAGCCCTACAATAGTTCTTCAGCGTGGTCGGGTTCTACTGATAAAAAAGCATTGCTAAAAAAGTACTGCTAAAGGCTCTACTGCTAAAACTGTACTGCTAAACGGACTCTACTGCTAAAAGCTCCACTGCTAAAACTGTACTGCTAAAAGGCTCCACTGCTAAAAGCTGTACTGCTAAATGGACTCTACTGCTAAAACTGGACTGCTAAAACTAGCTTCTGACAGAGGGCTCATATAAGTCCCACTGATGGAGGTTATACTGTACTTTTTGCGGTTTTTTGACGATTTTTTGGAATTTTTCTGAGAAAACTTACCTTGCTATCGGCGCCATTGTGCTGCACTCGGCGGGAGGTTATACTGTACGACGATTGTCACTAGTCGTCGCGGCCTTCTCCTTAATTTCTGCCATGATCTCCTTCCTCGCCGCTTGCGCAGGCTCAGGAGCACCGCAGGTGTGCGTCTTTTTTGGAATTTTTCTGGAATTTTTCCCAGAAAATTTTTTGGAATTTTTCTGAGAAAACTTCATGTCATTTTCCCTTTGTTTTCAATGTTCTATTAACTTTTCAATGATTCTCAATGATTTCCAATAAAACTTTTCAAAAACATACCCTTTTGCGATTCAGCAGTTTCAATGATTTCCAATAAAACTTTTCAAAAACATACCCTTTTGCGTTTTAGCAGTTAAGACTCTTTAGCAGTGCTGCTTTTAGGACTAGAGTCTATTTAGCAGTCCAGTTTTAGCCCTAGAGCTCATTTAGCACTAGAGCTTTTAGCAGTACAATTTTAGCAGTAGAGCTTTTAGCAGTACAGTTTTAGCAGTAGAGCCCGTTTAGCAGTAGAATTTTTAGCAGTTCTTTTTTAGCAATAGAGCAGTAGAGCCGTTCTTCAGCCTCTTCACGAATGCATGCATTTTTAATGCCCCACATGTATTTTCTTCCTCAACTGTCCAACTTTTCCCAAATTAACCTCGTTTCTATCTTCCCCATTCAGCATCCAAGCAGCCTGGATTATTAGCTTTCTCCTTCTTGTTGTTCGCTCTTCCAACTTGTCATCGCTGATTCCGTCGTCGGGCCGCGTATCTTCCGCAACATCTATTTCCCAAACTTTTCGCGGCATTCGAGATCTCACAGCCTGATCCATCCACCTCGCTTGGAGAAACTTGTCTGGCTGGGTTGCGTTCGGTGGCAGTTCTGTAGAAATCTTACGAGTAAGTCTTGTCATGGCAGCTGGTGGTTCCTTGTCGAAATTCTCATCGATGAAGTACTACGTATAACCAACCAACATCACCATCACCAACACCACATTCGGAGATCAGTGGCAACCGCCTGTATGTTGGGTATCCCTTCTTGCTGGCTCCTGATAAGTCTCTTACGACTAAGAGTCGTCCCCGAATAATGCGTCGTAGTTCAATTTTGATACCTACAAGGACATACACACAAACACACGCGAGCATGCATTTGTATAGAAATCGTAGCTGGGATGTAAATGGAATGGGGTCGACAGGGGATGAAGTCAACGGTGGTCCAACTCGTGCCGAAGTTGTGCGCACTCGTGGAAGCTTCCTACCAATCTTGTATTATTGGATATGTAGATATGCTTGGGAACAAAATCGAATCGCTTCCGGCCACCTTGCGTGACGTCAGAGCATCCACCAATGTAGGTAGGTAGTTCCACGTTGGGATTCTTGTTGAGATGCTACTCTCGTGTGTACATGAATGTGTTGCGGTGGTGTATATTACACATGAACGTATACGTGGATACAATACCTGAGCTATGATAGACTATCAACAAGTTTCTAACGAGCTTTAGGCTGCTGAGAATAATAATGACAATGGTTCATTAAGGCGCAGTGCCCCACGGCGTCGATCACTTCGAAATTTAGAAATAACTTTTCTCCCAAACGGCAAAACGGATTCCCATGTAGAAATTTCAATAGGGTCCGATTTGGGGCGCTTTCAGGTTGCCTGACTGCCCTGGTAGCGCGCTTATAAGGGAACCCGATAGCGCCCTGATAGAAAGTGTAACGTTCTGTCACATATGGGCCTTATCTGGCCGCCTGATCAGGCCGTTATCCGGTTGCCTGACTTAATAATGTTGCCTGAGCAGCATTATTAAGTCAGGCTGTTTCGGCTGACCAAAAAGAACGTCAATAGCAGCTCACAAAAAATTATTAAAAATGCAAAATTAAGGGGCCCGTCCACTTTGGAGCCACGAAAAAAGGCTATTTTCGCGATTTTTTTTTTTTAGGATTTTATAAAAGATATGAATATAAAAGTTGTTGGGCTTGATGAATAAAGTCTTGAAATACATTAAAAAAAAATTTAATTCATTTTTATTCATTTTTAAGTACAAAAACTATAGTTTAACGTAACGCCTCAAAAATAGGTGGGCTAGGTAGCTCCATCACAACTCGGCAACGGCTTGTCTGAAACAAAAAAATCAAAGTCCATTAGATTCAGCATGACACCAGCTACAAAATGACCCTCGGATACAAAGTTTTATCAAAAAATAAAAAAATGGCAGATGAAAAACGAAAAAAAGTAAAAAAACGCGTTTTTTCGCAGTTTTTCGCAAAAAAAAGAGTAAAAATCAAAATTTTAAAACCATCGAGGGTCATCTTGTTGCGAATCATGTTTACAATATGTGGTTCAAATTTCAAGAGAATCGGTTTATTAATTTTAGAGATACGATGGAGCTAGATTTTGAAAACGTTGTTTCGAGAAAAACGCGTTTGAAGTTTATACTATGAAAAACTCTTACGTAAACTCAATCGGCAATTCCTGCACCGTACAAAATCCCTTCTGATTGCTCATCATCGTCGATTTCTTCAAGTCTTGCTTGCTTTCGTTTGGTTCTGGTCTCTTTTGAGCACTCAGAACTGCGGCGGTTTGCAGAGCGCACACGCTCGTCATCGCGATTGTCGGCGAATCCGATGGCGATCGGGCCGAGTTTGACGCCCATTATTTCCATTATTTTAAGCACTGGATGAAATCCTTCATTAAAGACACACGCGGAAACTTTGCAGGCAATGTCTACGATTTTTTTGCCGTTGAACATGTGTTTAGGTGCCATATTCCATACGCAGTTGTTAAAACTTTCATTATTGTTTTGCGTATGGCCACCTAAACACCTTTCGAGCAGTTCTGTTTTGGTGAGATCCTCGTAAATAGGTTTTAAAACTTCCTGTATTTCCTCAGAAAGAGCAGGAGGATGTTTGTAATGTTGCTGAAGTGACTTAGCTTTGAGGTACGCGCTATACGCTCAGGTAGACGAAATAAGGTCCTGACGTTCAGGTAAAAAAAAAATACTTAGAGAGCTCGGATTTTCATAAAATTTTGACACAATATTTATGAATGTATGTACTTTCGAAAACAGTAAAAAAAAATCGATTTTTTGAAATTTTCAAAGTGGACTGTCCCCTTAAATTTGTCTCTTCGCACTAAAGGGTTACAGAAAGGGTTGAAGCTTTTGAAAATTCCATATTCGATCGAGCAAGATCTTGCCCAGAAGGGGTGCAAAAGGCCAGAACACGAGTATAGCCCAGGACCGGGAAATCCCCTTGACAAATTAATTGGACCGGGCTTTTAAGGTACAAGCGCACCCTATACACGTTTCGTTCTAAGCGCGAACGTGCACAGTGCCATCTCGTAGCGAACCAGTCCTTGGATCCTTGGAGAATCCTTTTGCTCGAGAGAGCTATCTCTCCTCCGAAGACAAGGAAAATTCTTGACGAACATCTCCGTACGCCTCACCATCCTCCCTCCTCCCGATGATGTACACCAAGTCGGACATTCTGCACAAATGAAAATTCCTCGGAGAAATTTCACATCCGGTTACCACCCCCACGCCCCCCCCCCCCTGGGAGCCTCACTCAAGCTGCGTTTTTTTTTCTCTCATTTTATTCCTCTCAATCATCTTTGCCCAATGTGCCTTCTTCGAGGATCTCATACCTCTCATTTTTCGCCTCGCACACACTTCTTTATTTCCCGTAGCTATTAGGTGTACAGGTGACTATGGATGACGACAGATTTTTTTTTCTGACAAAATGACACATTGATTTGAAAGATGATACATTGGGTCTATGCATAATTCCTTAGCGAGATTCCGACAGATGTCGTATGCAGTTGTTTAGCCGCTCGCACATGCGTCAACCATACGAAGTGTCGTATATTAAGGTAGTAGTCTCGCCAAGGCGATTTTCTATAGATTTTTTTTTTAATTTTGAGGATCCATTCAGGACACTATTAAATGATTATCTGCAAAGTTTCAAAAGGATTCACTGTTCCGTTTTCGAGATATTGGCAATCAAAGATTTCACGGTTTTACACGTGTTCTTATGGGGAGCAGTGGACAATTTTACATTTCACGCCATAACTTTGAAACTTGTTTACAGATTTGAAGAAAAAAAATTTCAATTATAGAGGAACATATAACGAAGTGGGGGGAAAAAAAATCATGAATTTTGACTGTCTAGTTTCAGAGATATAGCGATTTAAATTAAGGCCTTAGGCCACCCTAGGATTTTCGAAAAATCGATTTTTTTTGTTAAAAATGTACCCCAGTATCTACAAAATCATATTCCAAAAGATTATGGGTGTGGAAAATCTCTATGGTATTCACCATCTTACCTGGAGTTTGAAGTATCCTCATACCATAAAATTTACCCTCTTCACATGTCGGAATAAATACCTTTTTTCGAACGCACACTATGCTACTATTTTTTTCCAAAAGTAGCATATCTAAGGAGTATCACGTCCAAATTTTAGGTAAAAATGTTGAAAATTCACGGAACTATGATTTTTTGATCGAAAAAGTGTCTTTTTTTGCGTTTTCACCTCTTTACGAATTTTTTTTAACATGTGGCCATTTTATTTCTTATAAATAAATTTTTCGTACATCATCTAGGAAGTTCAAAGCATGCCCCATAATTTTTTGAACCACTTCGGACGGATAGTTTGGTCACAATACTTTTTTGACAACTGACTGGGTAGAATCGACCCAAGTGTGACCACCGTGATTGAATTTGCATTTGTGACCACGAAGGGTTAAGGGAGGGATCAAGTTCCGAAAAGCCCATACCACCGATTAATTTAGAATTTCGTGTAACCATGTATTTTGACCCACCGATCACGAATATGACAGTGAACATACCCGCAAATTTGATTTTCAAGGTAAAAACTCACAAAACCTCATTTTTTGAAAAGTTTTTCTATTTTATTTTAATAAATGTTGATCTTACAGAAAAATGTTTCCTACAAAAGTTGTAGTCTATAGAAAGAGTGATCTTTTAGAATATATATATATTAGGGTGGTCCAAAAAGAAAATCGGTATTTTTTTTCGCGATAATAGTTCTTAGGAAGTTGAAGTGTGGTAGAAGAAAAAAAACCTTGCGAAAGAAGGTGGTCGTAGCTCAAAATTAAGAGGTAGTGCACGCGACTTTTATTTATTTTTTTGCAATTAATGACGAAAAATCATAGTATTTATAAAAAATGTATGCAACAAATCGAATTCGATTTTTAATAAAAGAACGAACAAGAGTGTCATTATTGAGAATTGAAAAAAAGTATTACTTTTTTGGGCCTCCCTAATATATATATATATATATACAGGGTGATTCATAATAGGTGACGCACTCTGAATTGGCGGGTTCAGGGGGGTGCCCGGAGTGTAATTGTCAAGGCTTTTTTGTTTCCGTCGAATAGATTTTGAATGGGAAGCATTAGAATTTGGGCGTTCGATGCATTGTCATAGGACTACAGTCCGCCATGATCGACGCCGCCACTCAGTCCTCGGAGCCGAGCGCGGGGCACGTAGCAGACGACAAGCAAGGCAGATCGGCATCTGTCTCGCTTTTTCTGGTGATGTGACGTTTCGTGTATCGTCTGCTAACGCTTTCCGTCATCTTGGGTGCGCAAGTTCAGAGCGTCAAGCCGCGCGGAACACAAGCGAATGAGCGTGAATTGTCTTTTCGGGTGTCGTCGCCTGTTATTCGTCGCTCTTTCGTCCTTCGTTATTATCTTACTGTCACTCATTGGCATTCTTGCGTTTCTTATTTCTCCTCGATTATACTTGTCGTTTATCTCATCTTCCCTTACGTCTGCGCATTCTTTCGCTTTTCCGTCGATCCACTCTCAACGACATTATCAGCATCTGAACTATGCAAGTGTGATCTGCTGATAGATAGGCGTTATTTCTAGGTACTTTCTGGGTAGTATACTATGGGATTTGTATTGTTCGATGTATTCGAAAAGAGTTCTGGCTTCTAACTGTTGTCAAATAATTGTAAAAAAAATTTATCAGCATCTTAACTATGCAAGTGTGATCTGCTGATGGATAGGCGTTAGTTCTAGGTACTTTCTGGGTAGGATACTATAGAATTTGTATTGTTCGATGTATTCGAAAAGAGTTCTGGCTCCTAACTGTTGTCAAATAATTGTAAAAAAAAATTATCAGCATCTGAACTATGCAAGTGTGATCTGCTGATAGATAGGCGTTATTTCTAGGTACTTTCTGGGTAGTATACTATGGGATTTGTATTGATCGATGTATTCGAAAAGAGTTCTGGCTTCTAACTGTTGTCAAATATTCATACGAAACAAATACCATAGTATCCTACCCAGAAAGTACCTAGAACTAACGCCTATCCACCAGCAGATCACACTTGCATAGTTAAGATGCTGATAAATTTTTTTTACAATTATTTGACAACAGTTACAAGCCAGAACTCTTTTCGAATACATCGAACAATACATATCCCATAGTATACTACCCAGAAAGTACCTAGAAATAACGCCTATCTATCAGCAGATTACAGTTGCATAGTTCAGATGCTGATAATTTTTTTTTACAATTATTTGACAACAGTTAGAAGCCAGAACTCTTTTCGAATACATCGAACAATACAAATCCCATAGTATACTACCCAGAAAGTACCTAGAAATAACGCCTATCTATCAGCAGATCACACTTGCATAGTTCAGATGCTGATAATGTCGTTGAGAGTGGATCGACGGAAAAGCGAAAGAATGCGCAGACGTAAGGGAAGATGAGATAAACGACAAGTATAATCGAGGAGAAATAAGAAACGCAAGAATGCCAATGAGTGACAGTAAGATAGTAACGAAGGACGAAAGAGCGACGAATAACAGGCGACGACACCCGAAAAGACAATTCACGCTCATTCGCTTGTGTTCCGCGCGGCTTGACGCTCTGAACTTGCGCACCCAAGATGACGGAAAGCGTTAGCAGACGATACACGAAACGTCACATCACCAGAAAAAGCGAGACAGATGCCGATCTGCCTTGCTTGTCGTCTGCTACGTGCCCCGCGCTCGGCTCCGAGGACTGAGTGGCGGCGTCGATCATGGCGGACTGTAGTCCTATGACAATGCATCGAACGCCCAAATTCTAATGCTTCCCATTCAAAATCTATTCGACGGAAACCAAAAAGCCTTGACAATTACACTCCGGGCACCCCCCTGAACCCGCCAATTCAGAGTGCGTCACCTATTATGAATCACCCTGTATATATATATATATATATATATATATATTGGGTGAAGTAAAAAGTTCTGAGCGTTTGCCGCTAGATGTCTTCAGTGGTAGTTCCAAAATGGAGGTAAAAAAAGAGAAAATTCGATACATTCTTCAGTACCACTACGACCAAGGTGAAAAGGCGGAGCAGGCGGCCAAAAAAATTTGTACGGTTTATGGACCCAATACAGTATCAAATGCAACAGCAAAGCGGTGGTTCCAACCATTCCATTCTGGTAATATGGACGTCGAAGATGAGGCACGCTCTGGCAGGCCCATTGTCGAAAATGTCGATAAAATCATGGAAATCGTTGAGTCGGACCGGCATGTGAGCACTTATTCCAATGCCCAGGAACTGAAGATTAGCCAGAAAACCGTTTGGAACCATTTGCATAAGGCTGATCTCAAAAAGAAGCTCGATGTATGGGTGCCACACGAATTGACGCAAAAGAACCTTGTGGACCGAATTGATGCCTGCGATTCTTTGCTGAAACGTAACGAAATCGATCCATTTTTTAAGCGGATGGTGACTGGCGATGAAAAATGGCTCACATACGAGAACAACAGCCGAAAAAGATCATTGTCCAATCGCGGTGAGCCGGCCCAAACGATCGCCAAGCCCGCATTAACGGCCACGAAGGTTTTGCTGTGTGTTTGGTGGGATTGGAAGGGAATCATCCACTATGAGCTGCTCCCATCGGGCCAAACACTCAATTCGGACCTCTACTGTCAACAACTGACCAGATTGAAGCAGGCGATCGACCAGAAGCGGCCAGAATTGGCCAATAGGAAGGGTGTTGTGTTCCATCAAGACAACGCCAGGCTGCACACATCTTTAACGACGCGTCAGAAGCTCCGAGAGCTTGGATGGGAGGTTCTATCGCACCCGCCGTATAGTCCAGATCTGGCACCAAGCGATTATCACCTTTTCAAGCATTTGCAAAATTTTCTTGATGGTACAAAACTGGCCTCAAGAGAGGCTTGTGAAAATGAGCTGGTCAAGTTTTTTTACCAATAGGGACGAGGACTTCTTCAATCGCGGAATGTATGAAATTGCCTTCAAAATGGACAAAAGTTATCGAACAAAACGGCGCATATTTGATCTAAATCGGATAATCCTATGTTAATTTCATCGTCGAAATAAAGCGAAAAAAACGCTCAGAACTTTTTACTTCATCTAATATATATATATATATATTCGTAATAGCAAAAATACGAGCTGACGTGCCCGAAAGAAAAAAATATTCGCACTGGACAAAAGAAAAAAAAAAACGTTTTGTTCCCGGAGCAAAAGGTACAGACGTGCGGAGCGATCGTGGAAGGAATAAAGTGCGCACGAATTGCAGAAATATACGATGATTGATCGGTCGGTACGTGCGGTTCGAGGAAATCTCCGTGGAATATGAAAAGAAAAAAAGAAAAAATTGCCTTCGAATCTCGTACATTCGTGCGTGCGTGTGTATAACTTGATCGCGCGTCTATCGAGCGCAGCGTGCGGTACGAGATGAATGCAATCACGGCTACGGATATTACATCGAATGGACATGGCAGGGGATGCACGAATAAATCATCGATGCTTACGGTGGCGAGCTTTTTTTTTCTTTTTTTTTTTGCGCTTGTAGAAAGTTTACGCGAGAACGCCTTGTCAAAGTTGCGGAGCGAAATAAACTGCTCGGCTCGGCAAACTGTGAGAAAAAAAAGTGGAGAAATGTGAGAAAAAGGACTCGAGAAAAAAAAGGCTCGAGAAAAGGGAGGAAAAAAATGGAAAAGTCGGGAAAAAGTTGAATGTGGTGACTTAAGAAAAAAAAATTGGTGCAAAATAAGTAGCGAAGGGGGAGGGGGTGAAGCTTTGGAGGGTTTGATGATAAGAAGACTTGAAGATTCAATTTTTTCCTTATCGATAAATATTTTTCTTTTTTTTTTGCGAAACGGTCTTCTTTACGAAAAAAAGATTCATGAAACTTCTTCGATGGATTTTTGTCTCGTGGATAAAGTGCAAATGAACAAAATTTTGACGCCCTTTGGTTCGAAGAAAAAAAAAACTTTGCGATGATTTTTTTTCGATCGGAGCAATTTTTTTTGTTTACAATGAGAATGTCCCTTGACATTCTCATCAACAGTTGGCAATTTTCATCGAATTCTATCAATTAAAAAAAATTCATATAAACTTTTATAGTTTCTTTTTATTTTTATAATTTTTATTTTTATATTTCTTATTTTTATAATTTTTATTTTTTATAATTTATTAGGCAATTTTCGTAATTTTTATACTTTTAAAAAAATGTATAAAAATCTGGGATGTTACCGCAGAGGCCGCCATTTTCCCTCCGCGCAGCATATTTTTTTTTATGATTCTGAACCCGTATTGGCATTTTATTTTTATTCTGAAACCCATATTGGCTCCTTTATACTCCCAATTGGGTCATTAAATGATTTGTTTTTTTTTTTCATTGTAAAGATCACGTGCGGTTTTTAAAGCAAAGTATTTTTCTTTTTTTTTTACAATTAACAACGATATAGCTCTTTGAAATTGTTGTTCTGATCGGCTGGGCGAAAACGCGCCGAGAGCATCCGAATTTACCCGAGCGCTCTGTGACGTCACCGTTCGAAAGCCAGTATACGAACTACTCGTGTAATACGAGTATTCTGTCAACGATGTCAACGACAGAATCGTATAAGTCTTGTTTCGTTCCTCTTTGTATAAATACGACGAAAAAGTGCCCCTAATAGGTATTTCTGAATGTGCCACAAGACATAAAACGTCGAAATCGATGGTTCGATGCAGCACGACGTGTCAACCCGAAATCATCGTTCACTTATTTTTTATGTCAATACCACTTTGATGTCAATGTAACGTGTTATATTGGGAGTACACATTAATTCGGTCCGTTTTCAATAGATGGCTCTGGCTGTTATGAATGTTTCATAGTGACAGCTGATTTCGGTGGTTTCAGAGAGATTAGACATCTGTCAATAACATTCAGTTTATATCGCTTTGAGTTCCATTAAAAACCTTGTTTTTTATTGTGTTGAATATGTCAATTTTTCTGTTAACTAAGCAGTATTTGCGGGAAGTTTTACTTTTCTGCTTTAATTGGAAGAAAAGTGCAGCTGAAGCGCATCGAATGCTTGTTGAAGTTTATGGTGATGATGATCCAACTGATAAATCATGTAGGGAATGGTTTCGACGCTTTAAGAACGGTGATTTCAGCGTTGAAGACAAGCCTCGCCCTGGACAGCCAAATGAGCCAATGAGCTGCTACAACCTGGCGATTCCATTACGGGCGATCGGTATAGACTACAATTGATTCGTTTGAGCCGTGCATTACGAGAAAAACGGCCGGAATACGAGCAAAGACATGACAAAATTATTCTTCTGCATGACAACGCTCGGCCTCATGTTGCAAAAGTCGTAAAAAAATCTTTGGAAACGCTCAAATGGGATATTTTACCGCACCCGCCGTATTCTCCGGACTTTGCTCCTTCTGATTACCGGTTGTTCCGACGGATGCAGCAGGATTTAGCAGGTCACCGGTTCACTTCTTTCGCAGAAATCGAAAATTGTCTCAAAACTTGGATCGCCTCAAAAGACGAGACTTTTTGTTCGAGATGGAATTCGAAAATTGCCTGAGAGTTGGGAAAAAGTAGTAGCCAGCGATGGACAATACTTTGATTAGTCTATTCATACCTTTTATTTTGAAATAAATGGACTTTTTACCACAAAAAAACGGACCGAATTAATTTGTACTCCCAATAACATACACTGTATTGAATTTTTTTAAAAAATATTTCTTTCTCAAAATGCTTATGATACGTAGCGACAATAACTGACACAATTTATCAAGTCTCTTCTAACCTAAACATTTTCAGTTATCAACGGTCGGTAAATTACTCGAATTTGCTTGCACAAATTCACTTTCACACATCGGTGCACGAAAATTAAACTAGTTTTTGACTTTTTCAAAATGCTCGAGATATTTTCAGATGTAAAATCACACGAAATTTTACATTTGTGTACACTTGCGTGTAAGCCGTATACATAGCCTATTCGATCGCGTTCGAACGATGACGTCACAAGCTCCAGCGCGGACGACGTGGCGTTTCGCGCCGACATTTACAAAAACAATAAATAATTATCTTCAGAATTATTTAAAAGAAAACCCCATTTGACATTCTGTTTAATTATTGCAAAAGATCAATTGCAAATTAAAAAATCGAACATTTTTTATTAACAACTCAATTGCTTGTGAAAAATGAAAAAGGTATTCTTCTTAAAAAGCGGCATCTATATATTCCTTTAGGACGTCACTTTTTGAACCACCCTGTACTCTACAGAAGTATTTCTCGTAGCCCCCAAGAGCTCGAGATCCGGATGATACAGGTGAATGGCAATTTTCATAGTGTCCTAATACTTTTCTCTCTCGCACAGTGCACCACTTCCACATTTACGTTTCGTTCGTACTTTATGTTCTTTTTTTAAAATTCTTTCTCCTTTTGCTTCGCCCTTTTCGAGGCTTTGCTCGGCCTACTATCCCAAGGGACTGCAAACTCGCGACCTCGTGCGTAGATTATTCCTCTATGTGCAGTGGATCCTTTCAATTCCAATCACTTGGGTATTCTATGGTACATTTGCGGATATGCGTATATCCATTGGGAGAATACGCTCCGGGCTCTTTCGTTGGAGCTAGAGAATTTTCGACCATACTGACAGAAAAGATCTTTTGATATCAACTAGATGCGTCTATTTGATTTTTGTTTTTTTTTGTTTTGAATCAACTAGATTTTTCGTGAAATCCAAATTTTTCTTATTTCGATCCATTATTAAAATTATTTATTTGAAATATATTTATTTATTCAAATGAAGATCTATTTAACGTCTAAGATTAAGCGATTTTTCGCGATTTTTTTTTGGGTGGAAGGACAAGTAAGAGGATAATAGTATTCAAGGATGTTATTAGTCATATCCTCAAGTAAACAAAAAAAAATTCATATTAAAAAAATTATACAAAATGGTGACGCTGGAGCCATTTACCCGAGGCATGATGAATCTGAGACGCTCTGCGGCACGCAGTATTTGAATCTACGAAAAAAAAATTTTAAAATCCATTCATTTACATGAGTATAGCTGGAGAAATACGTAGGAGATTTTGAAAATATTAATTTTTGTGTAATTGGCAAGCATTTAAGGTAAAAATTCAATTTTCGACAGAAAAAAAGGACAATCATTTGTTAATAAATAAAGTTATAATTAACTGATGGAAAATTCCGTACGTATTTCTCTTCGGAATGTTATTTTACCAGATGGACAAGTATGAACTGCGGATTTCAGACAACAGATGGTGAACCAATGCAGTTTGTGCTATAAAGATTTGACACTGCGCCATCTTGTTGTGTCATCAACAAGTGTCAGACGCGCAGGAGTGATAAATTGGAAAAGTGTGTACATAGTGTTGTGTTGTTGTGTTCAATATGTCGAAATTTATACCGAAAAAAGAACATTCGCGGACAGCATTAATTTTTTGTTTTCATTTGAAGAAAACTGCTGCCGAATCATACCGATTACTTTGAGAAGCTTATGGTGAACATGCTCCATCGCAAGATACGTGTGAACGATGGTTTCGGCGTTTCAAAAGTCGTGACTTCGATGTTGCAGACAAGGAACATGGAAAACCGCCATAAAAATACGAAGATGTGGAATTGCAAGCATTGTTGGACGAAGATGATTCGCAAACACAAAAACAACTCGCCGAGCAATTGAGCGTTAGTCAACAAGCTGTTTCCAATCGGCTACGAGAGATAGGAAAGATTCAAAAGACCGGTAGATGGGTACCACATGAGTTGAACGACAGGCAAATGGAAAAGCGCAAAAACACATGTGACATTTTGCTCGCTCGGTACAAAAGGAAGTCGTTTTTGCATCGTATAGTTACAGGGGATGAAAAGTGGATTTATTTTGAGAATCCCAAGCGCAAAAAATCATGGGTAGGCCCAGGCGCACCATCCACATCGACCGCAAGACCGAATCGCTTTGGCAGAAAGACGATGCTCTGTGTTTGGTGAGACCAGAGGGGCGTGGTCTATTATGAGCTGTTAAAACCTGGGGAAACGGTTAATGTTAAACGTTACCAACAACAATTGACCAATTTGAACCGTTCGCTGCTTGAAAAAAGGCCAGAATACCGAAAGAGGCAACACAAAGTCATTTTTATTCATGACAATGCTCCGTCACATACGGCAAAACCGGTTCGCGACACGTTGGAAGCACTCAGCTGGGAAGTTCTACCTCATGCGGCTCAATCACCAGACTTGGCTCCTTCCGATTACCACTTGTGTGCATCGATGGGTCACGCACTTGCTGAGCAGCGCTTTGATTCGTACGAAGATGTGAAAAAATGGCTCGATGAATGGTTCGCAGCAAAAGGGGAAGATTTTTACTGACGTGGTATTCACAAATTGCCCGAAAGATGGGAAACCTGGTACACATGTGTTCAAAATTTGGAGTGAATAGAATGAAAATTGTTGGAGTTACGCTGCGTGCCGTTTTGAAAAATTGTGTTCCGAGAAAAACGCGTTTGATGTTTTGAGATGTATTATAGATGTGAAAAAAATGAAAAATCAAGGTGTTTAAAATTTTATACCATTGATGAGCTATCCCAGGACCATAAAGCTGCCCTTCTCTGTTCAAATATTCATCCAAATTTTTTTTCCTAGTTGATTTCACGCTGGTGCGTGCTTCTTTTGCCGCATCTGTCAAAGACAGCTCAGCGTGTTTTGTCCGTCTAGCATCAGTTTCAAGACAAAAATTGTAAGCTTGGAGGCCAATATCCATCTCTAAGACTTTCATAATACGTAGAATATTAGTCAGACCGTCGTTAATATTGCACACAGCTATAGCAGTTTCTATATTTAATACTTTTTTGCCATTTGAGTGGGTCTTTGGAGGCAAGCTTCAAACTGTAACATTGAAACTTTCGTTGCTGTTTTGAGGCGTGTAGCCTCCCGAAAACGATTCAGTCACTCATTGTAACTTAGAACAAGTCTAAGGCTACAAATAAATAGTAAAAAAAAAAACATTTCCATCAAGTCTTGTTGCCTAATTGCGGACTAATTTCATTAATAGTGCGTCCAATTGCTTCATGAGCTCCGGAATGGTCTGTGGATCATTGGCATATACTTTTCCTTCCAGAAAAGCCCAAATAAAGAAGTCCAATGGCCTGAAATCGCACGATCTTGGTAGCCAATTCACATCGCCGCGGCGCGAGATAACACGACCATGAAACTTCGTCTGCAATAACTGCATTGTTTCACATTGCATTTTCACAATTTCTACGCGTCTTAAGACGAAGTCGCGGGTAGAAGCTAGTGACGTATAAGCGCAAAAAACGCATAAGTGGAAAACGTAGAAATGAAAGTGTATTGGATTCTTTATAGGCGGAATTTGCCGGGGCCAGAGAAATATGACGTATAAATGATAAAAACGTAATCAGTGCGAAACGTATAAGCGAGGTTTCACTGTAGTTGAGAAACGGACTAACCTGTATATGACCTTTTTGGTTGGAAATGATCTTGACTACCTCCCCACTTCGATTGATCCACCACTTTTGGACCACCCTGTATAATATATATATATATATATATATATATACACCCGACAAAGTCGACGAGAGATATGCAAATATTGTGCCGCATTAAATGCTTCTCCGAGCTTATTTCTTCGGTTTAATATTTATTGTTATCCGGGGACTTCCTGGGCCCGTATATATCGTGGGCTTCGTTATTCTTGAGGGTCATTGAACTACCGTAACGTAGCCGCGTGTTTGCATAAAACGAATAGGATTTCGAGGTACCTAACTCACGGCTATATATTCCTTATTTTGTGAAAAGCTATGTTGCTTTGCTCTGCAAAATACGTACTATTGCAGTGTCTAAATATACATTTTTTTGGTGCTAATTCTTTAGTTAAGTGACTTTTCGGAAAAAAGAGCTTAACATTTTTTTTAGCATTGAAAATGCTTTTGAAGATGTACATAGGGGGTCTGATTTAGCGAGATGTCACACGAAACTAACGCTGCCCCCACTCCACTGCCCCTGTGTTGTATCATAGTGGGGGGAGCTGCGACATGCCAAATGCCTGTGATTTGTTGAAAAATGCTGCATTACATGTAGAGTAGTCATTTGTGAGTACAAGTTGTAAGTTTTCAATTTTGGTGTGTACATTACAATGTTGGTGGGTTTGGGTTTGTTTGAGTTTGTTTGGGATATTAGGGTTTGTTTGGGTTTGTTTGGATTTGTGTGGGTTTGTTTGATTTTGTTTGGGTTTGTTTGGGCTTGTTGAGGTTTGTTTGGGTTTGTTGAAGTTTGTTGGGGTTTGTTGGGGTTTGTTTGGGTTTGTTGAGGTTTGTTGAGGTTTGTTGGGGTTTCTTGAAGTTTGGTGGGGTTTGTTAGGGTTTGTTGAGGTTTGTTGATGTCTGTTGGAGTTTGTTGAAGTTTGTTGGTGTTTGTTGAGGTTTGTTGGAGTTTGTTGGGGTTTGTTGGGGTTTGTTGAGGTTTTTTGGGGTTTATTGAGGTTTGTTGGGGTTTGGTTTGGTTTGTCCAGGTTTGGTTTGGTTTTGATGGGTTTGTTTGGATTTGTGTGCGTTTGTTTGATTTTGTTTGGGTTCGTTTGGGCTTGTTGAGGTTTGTTGAGGTTTGTTGGGGTTTGTTGGTATTTGTTGGGGTTTGTTGAGGTTTGTTGAGGTTTGTTGATATTTGTTGGAGTTTGTTGAAGTTTGTTGGAGTTTGTTGAGGTTTGTTGGAGTTTGTTGGGGTTTGTTGGGCTTTGTTGAGGTTTTTTGGGGTTTGGTGAGGTTTTTTGGGGTTTGTTGAGGTTTGTTGGGGCTTGGTTTGGTTTGTTCAGGTTTGGTTTGGTTTGGATGAATGGGTGGATGGATGTATAGATAGTGAGAATGTGAAAATGTGAATATTTGAAAATATGAGTGAGAGAGTGCGAGAGAGAGAGAGAGAGAGAGAGAGCGAGAGTGTGTGTGTGTGAGAGAGAGAGAGAGAGAGAGAGAGAGAGAGAGAGAGAGAGAGAGAGAGAGAGAGAGAGAGAGAGAGAAAGAGAGCGAGCGCAACTCATATAATTTGCATGTACTTTTTTTTTATCACCCGAAAAGTCTGATTACATTTTCAATGCCATGAAATAGTTGCACTTTGCGTAATATCTGTAGATTTTTTTTGCTTTTTTCTCATTGGGTCAAATGATGATATTCAGTCCGGTGAAGCTGGAATTCACCCTCTCCCCCTCCATAAAAAGTTATGGGGTTTTGAAGTTTGCGGACACACATGATAAATAGGGCGTTTTCAAACAATTCGACGCTTATATTGAGGCTGGAGGGTGGCGGGGGGGGGGGGGGGGGTTCTAAAGGAAGCCTTCCTGAATACAATGCTGAAGAGAAATCGCAATGGTCACTTTCCCCTCCCCCCTGCACCCGTTGATAGTATTTTAAAGATTGAAATTGCAGCCGCGACAAAGACGACACACGAAATATTGCCATCAAAATCAACAGACTCCTATGAATCAACGTACGACGCATTTATGTATATGCTGATACATTTCAAAGCTACGTTTGGTGTCTACGGAAGGGGGAGGGGCTCTGCCCCTTCACCCCCGCGCGCACGTGACACAGCTTCCGTGTGCGATACACCTTACATATGCAATACAGCTACGGCACGTGCTCGCAGCCATGTGTATTTAACAATACAAACAAACCCAAACATGGTTTTGGTATATAAATAATCGTGTGCACCGCGGAGACAGGAGCTTTTCACCTCTCGTGGGTTTGTTTGGGTTTGTTTGGGTTCTAGGCATGGAAGACGCATTTTTAGCTCGTAAAAAAATTATTAACAAAAAAATTTCAGTTTCCCCCGACCGAATAACATAATTTATAAACCGATAAATGAGAAAATAGAAAAAAAAAAAATTTTAGGCTCATTTTTCGGGAAAGTAACTTATCTAAAGAATTACCTTTTTTTTTGTTCTAAAAATTTGTAAATTTTCTAAAAAAAAAATTTTTTTTTTACAAAATCGCGAAGTACCAAATTTTGATGATCAATTTTTTCTATTTTTCCGACCATTCTACAAGATATATCAAATGAAAAATATTTCGACTCAATTCTCCTATAAACGTTAAAAACAGTCTGCTGAAGGTATAACCCAAACAAATCTGAGCTCAATCGGCTAATTGATTATCGAGATGACGTGAGTGTCAATGTGAAAAATATCATTTTGAGAAAAACCCGTTTTGAAATTTGCTACGTCTCGACCGCGCTCGCCGAGCGTACTCTTTATAATTTCTATAGCTCGAATAATTGTATGATTATTATTAAGAGGCTTTTACATACGTATTCAGAAAGGTCTGTAGAATTAACAAATAAAACTCCGAAAAAAATAATTCTGCCCTAAAAACACCGGAAAAAATAGGACTAAAAAATTGTACATTAGGGTCTGCCCTAATGTACAATTTTTTAGTTGGGGGTAAGGTCTCGCCCCCTTGCTTGGTTTAAAAATAGGGGACGGTTGAAATTTCCGGCCGGGTCAAATTGACCCCCCCCCCTACACTAATCGGTATCTTTACAAATTTTTTTACAATATTTTGTAACAAAATGGTGGCGCTGAAGTTGGACGAAGCAAGTCACATTTGTCCGATAGTGTCCTGTATAATAATATTATTATAAAAATCCAAACAAACCCAAATAATTATCATAAAATCCCAAACAAATTTCCAAAACCCAAACGAACACGAAAATTATCATAAAACACTTAAAAAAAATCAAATTATCATTTTTAAAAAGCCCAAAGAAACCCCGACAACCCAAACAAACCCAAATCGTTATGATAAAATCCCAAAGAAACTCCTAAAATGCAAAGAAACCGAAATAATTTGTATAAAAACCTAAACGAACATATATCATTATTCATTGAAACCCAAACAAACCCAAATAATTGTTATAAAATCGAAAAACAAACGGCTGAACCCAAACAAACCTAAATAATTTGTATGAAAAACCCCAATAATTATTTATTCATAAAAGTATAAAAATAATCAAAATATTTTTAAAAAATTATACAAAATTACGAAATTTAAAAAATTCATTTATAAAAATTATAAATTTATTTATTTATAAAAAAAAAAGTTTTTATAATAATTATTGGCGTTCGTTTGGCTTTTTATAATAATTATTGGCATTTTTTTTTCATTTTTCATAATAATTATTTATAATTATCATGAAATACCAACAAAAAAAAACTTTAACAATTCATCGTGCAGGATTTTCTGGATTTTTTTTTCAATGTCCCGTTTTATTTCACTGTATTTTTTTTTTTTTTACAATACTTTTCTTCGAGAAAAATTCACACATTCCGCAAATCCTGAGGGGCCTTGCCTTGCGCAAGGGCCGTTAAAAGGTCTACGTGACGAGGAGATAGAGTAAAACTGCGATGACGCGTTTCGCAATTTTATTGCGTCGTACATATTGCATCTTCTTCCGGGGCGGTGGCAGCCCAAGCGCTGGAAGGGTGGGGGGGGGGGGGGGGGGGGGGGGTGGTATTGGTTTTCCACCGGAAAGAATGAACGAGCCAGCGTCTCTTTATTGCGCGGGTGGCACATTTTTTCGAGTGGTGATTCCGTCTAAAAGCTTGCTACGTATACCGCCGCGCTTACATACATCAACGGTCGTTTAGTTGCGCGAAGCACCCTATGCGCGGAACGTTTGCGGCCTTTATCCTAGTCTACGGGTCCTCTTCCACCCTCAGCTTCTACCCTCCCACTCATCCCAACGACGCCCCGTCGCCTTCTCACTCAATATCACAAGGACTATATTCGTTGACTATATCGATTGCATTGCCGAAATTCTCATTCTTTTCGGATATCAAGCTCCATCGTAATCCTGTTTGGCCGACACTGTGGCCGATTTTGGCGAACTCTCTGGCTCTTTCGATTCTACCGGGTGGTCCGATTACTGATAAGGCCCCACACCACGGTTCGCGCGCGGTACGAGGGTCCATTTTTCGTAATTATTTTCAAGCAAACGATGAATGGAATTTTTTTTTTTTTTTATACTCATAGTCAATGTATACATATAGAAGACTGTATAGAAATTTTTGTACTCGAATCTAAAGTATAGTTTGCGGTGTACGCCGCTTCCAAGAGGACACTCCGACGAAATTGCTGCTCGGCGGTTGACAGCGATTAAGGCCGTCTTCTAGTCTAGAGGGCCAAAATTTGGGGATTTTTCAACATGCGATTAAAAAAAAAAACAAAAAATATTTCCGTATCTATATTTTTACCACATATTTATTCGTCCTTTGACATTGTATAAAAAAATTGGCGAAAAAAAAAATCCATAATTCTGGTAGATGCAGGCTGGTAAAGTGGGGGTGGAAAAAAAACGGCCTCTCCTGGTTGACACGATTCCAACCCTCTTGGTCATCTGAAAAAAAAAAATAGATTCTTAATTAGTAAGGATGTCATTATAGCCCCTAGCTCAGGCAAAAAAAACCGCAAAATGGCGGCTGTTTAAAAAAAAGGTCATTTTTGCCGTTTTTTTTTTTTCACGATTGTTGATTTTTTAAAAATAATTAGTAACAAAATTTCGCGATAAATCTGGTAGGGGCGATAGAGGGGTGTATAGAGAAGGTCCACAAAAAATTTCAAGTAAATCGGTTCATTACAACTTGAGATATCATGTCAACCGTCTCGAAAAAAGTAGTTTCGAGAAAAACGCGTTTAAAGATTCGAGTACAGTTTCAGGCAGTCTAAGTCATATAATGGTACATATGCTTACATTTCGTTAATCGGCGATTCCTGGTCTATAAAATACTCCTTCTTCTTCAAAATCGAAGTCTTTTGATGTATTTTGGGCCTCAGGTAGTCGAGCATACGGAACCGTCTATTGTTCGATTCGGTCCGGCAGCGCTGGTTAAGTTTCCACCTCACTAATTACAGCTGTAACTCCGTTAATATTTGGAATTTCCAAATTTCCTTTGGAGGGTATATTCTTGAAATACTAAACATTGAAAATATGCAAAAAAAAATAGATTTTTTCAAAATTCTAGACTAGAAGACTTAAGCCATACGGTTCATCTGAAAAATAAAATAAAAATATATTTAGAAACTAGACATATAGATTTACAGCATCACGTATGAGAATTTCGATATCTAAAAAAAAAATGGCGGACCCGCGAATTTTATTTCCGATTTTCATGGAAAATTTTCATCGTTCATAAAAAAAAAATAGAAGGGGGCCCTTTATAAAAAAAATCCCTACGTGGTGCCATAGAGACTGGATTTTCGAACAGTTTAAGACTTGGCGCATGCAAATCGGATGAATAGTTTTTTTAATATGTTGTCAATCAGGTTGAAAAACGTAGTTTCGAGAAAAACGCGTTCCAAGTTTTGCTGAAGGATAATTCAACATACAAACTAAATTTTTTATTTGTCTCTTTTTTTTTTGGTTTCTCACCGTTAGTCAGCTATTCCTGGACCATACAACAGCTCCTCAGCATCCAGAGACTCATCATTTTTTTTCATGTTTTGCACGCAAACGACCCTCATGCGTGCTTTTTTCGGCTTCGTGCTCGGCTTCGCGTATTCGCTTCTCGTCGATGTTTTGACAATATTGTTAGAGTGTTTCACCAATTTTTATGTTTAATATCTCCAATACATTTATGAGGCCAATATGACCATTGTTAAAAAGTATTGAAGCAATATTAGCGGCAGTTTCAGCTGTGGGTCTGCCGCTCCACGATATCTTTGGCGCAAATTTCCATATAACAGAGTTCAAACACTCGTTGGTATTCTGGTGAAAGGCGCCTAAACATCGTTGAAGAAGCTCGTCTTTACTAAGGTCCACGTATATCGGTTTTATTGCCGCACAACTGTCGCTCGGCGCGGTCGTGCGCTTCGAACGGTTTCACATAAAATGCTGTATCTCCGCCAATTTTACAAATTTCTTTATAAAATTTGGCGAGAGCATTCTTAACAAATGAATCTTTCAGAAAATGAAAAAAAAAATGACAAAAAAAATTTTTTTACCGCGGTGTGGGGCCTTAAGCGGGCAAATACATGTTGAGGACGAAAAAATAGCAAATTTTCATCATTTCTTTTTCGAAAGTAATCCAATGTTTTACTTTTGTGAAACTTTAAGTACAATTTATTATGTAGTTAAACTGTTTATTCAGTTTTTCATGAAATAAATATTGCAAAATGCAAAATATTGCAAAATATTGCAAAACCATTTTAGATGCTTCAAAAAATTAATTTTCTTTTAAATTTCATAAATCGTTAGCAAAATATCTTAAAAATATACCCTGAAAATGTCTAAACGGTATTCGGATTCCTTCTAACGATATGTATATCTACACTAATATTATAAAGAGGAAAGATTTGGATTTTTGTATTTTTGTATGTTTGTAACGAATAAACTCAAAAACTACTGGACCGATTTCAAAAATTCTTTCGCCATTAGAATGCTACATTATTCCTGATTAACATAGGCTATATTTATTACTAGAAAAAATTAGGGATCCCAACTAAAACTTCAATAATGTAACCCAAGGTGTAAAAAAATTAGCCATAAAATGGCTAATTTTGGCTAAAAATGGCTAAAAATTAGGGAATAAAAATAAGTATCTATACGGATAAAAATGTAAAACGTTGTAAAAAATATAAACAAAAAAATGTTATGTTGCTATTTCGACTTCAATGAAAATTAGCTCAAAGATTGAAGTCTTTGTTTTTAATTTTGAATATTTGAACAAATTTACTCATGGACGTTTTAATTAACATATTTTTAAGTGATTGCAAGTACTTAATTTTATTCTGCGTTTATCCCAAAATGTTAAAAAAAAATATATGTAAAAAAGTATCTACAAAATTAAATTACTTAAGCCATAAAATAAAAATGTCCAAAAATGTAAATAAAGAAATGTAAAAAAATAAGATCAAGTAAAAAAAAAATGAAACTCCTTAAAAATAAAATACTTAAGTACATAAAACTAAAAACACAATATAAATAAAATGTAAAAATTCAAAAAAAGAAACATTGAGAATAAAAATAGGTTTATGGATAAAAATATAAAATTTTATAAGAAAAATATAAATAGTAATTTGAAAAAAAATAAAAAATAACTTATGTCCTGCATATAAAGATATACATTTACTCTACGTTTGTCCCAAAATGTTTAAAAAATAAAAGTCCACCCGTGCTAAGCCGGGACGGGCCGCTAGTAAATGATAAAGAATCTCCGCTCGAATTCCAAGCGCGCTCAGGTATCCACGAGCGCTCACTTAGGTAGTTTGTTTAGGTTTGTTTGTTCGACCGTTTGGCGATTAGCTCCAAAATTGAAATACTTTTATCGTATGGCTACGTATTATTTTATTTAAAGACTTTGCCCTAATTATAGTTCGATTTTCCGCCACCAGATGTCGTATCACCATTTGTCAGATCCCAATAGTTTCGAAGATGTAAAAGTTGCCAACAGTCACTCGACCACCCGGTATATGTCACGTTTCAAATCGCTGGAGACGTAGGACGGGACTTCGTCTGGACCCGATAGCTGTAGGGCATCCATGAAATATCGCATCTGCTTGAGAGCCAACCTATTCTCTCACCATTGAATATATATATATATATATATATTTTGCCGCGCATAATCTCCCATACCTACCGACAAAAGTTAAGCACCGCGGGGCCGTTTCACGAACACGATTTGGCTCTGTCACCACCAGCGGCAAACGATGAGCGTAGAATAACTTGCGCTCCTCGATATTCGTTCGCGAAACTCTTCTCGGCTGCGCACCCTCTCGAAACCGAATGCAATTATACCGCCACGCAGCGCGCCCCCATACGCGCGCGTATTTCCAAACGAATGAAAGCACGGGGTAGGTTGATTGATGCACTGATCGGATTTTCACGGAATATCGCCCAGCCCTCGTAATTAGTTCGTGATTTATTTTTTATTTTATTTTTTCTACTTGACTCTCTTCTGGTGACATCAGCGCGGATAGCATCACGGTAGCTTGAACTTCATCGAATTGGCATGGACGATTTTTTAAGAGTTTCGGGACAATTTAGCTTTAGGAAGAATTGGGGGGCGGAGGGGGTGGGTGGGTTTTTCCAAAAATCGATTTTTTTTTGTTAAAAATGTACCTTAGTACCTATAAAATTATATTCCAAAAGATTATGGATGTGAAAAATCTCTAAGTACTCGATTTTCGAATTCTAGCGCAAGCCCTCTTGATTCGTGTCGTGACTTTCTACTAACTTTAAACGCGTTTATCTCAAAACTACATTTTTCAAGTAGGCCGGACTCATAACACAAACAAATTTCAACCGATACACTTGAAGTTTTAACTGTATATTGAGAATTACATTTTCTGAGGCACTGTGTAGGATTTTTTAAAATTATATTGCATAGTTCCTTCTTTATAAACAATTTTCTGACGATTTTCTCATGGCATTTTATACTTTTGGTTTTAGTAATGCGCCATTTTGACAAAAAACAATATATCAAAAGATCCTACGTACTTCTATAGCTGTTCTTATATATTAGGTGTGTGAATTAATTTTTATAGATTTTTCTAGCAGGCTGGGAATCCTCTTTCAAGTTGAAATATTTAATTTAGGATTTTAAAGTATTGACATAGCCCTGTTCAAGACGCTGTATGAATTTATTGGGCGAGCATCATAACCTTAAAATAAAGTAACAAGAACAATGACAACCGATAAGCTGCACATTCGCCACTGCATCCTTTACGAATTCCAACAAGGAAAAAGTGCCACCAAAGCGTGGGAGTCAATTTGTTCTGTGTTCGGGAAGAGTGTTGTGTCATACGAAACATGCAATTATTGGTTTAAACGTTTTAGAAACAATGATTTCGAACTCAGTGACCGTGCGCGTACTGGACAGCCTGAAAAATTTTCGGACGACGATTTGGAAACTTTACTGGTCCAAAATTCTTCACAGACACAAGAAGAACTTGCAGCCCAACTAGGAGTTGATCGATCAACCGTTGCCAAGAGGTTACACGCGATGGGAAAAATTCAGAAGCTCGGAAAATGGGTCCCACATGAACTTACCGAATATAACCTCGGACAACGGATGAACACGTGTCTTTGGTTGCTTAGCAAACAACGAAGGAAGAACTTTCTCTGGAAAATCGTCACGGGGGATGAAAAATGGATCCTTTATGAGAATCCCAAGCGAAAAAAATCATGGGTGGACCCTGGAGAACCAACAACGTCAACTCCCAAACCGCAAATGAACGTCAAAAAGATGCTTTTGTGTATCTGGTCGGACATAAAGGGTGTTCTTTATTATGAACTTCTAGAACCGGGTCAGACGATCACTGCAGAACGATATAGTGACCAATTCAAAGCAACGGAGGATATTAACTGGATTAAACACGGTTTTGTCTATTTTTTAATAAACCGCAAGTATGGAAAAAAAAACTGTAAAATTTAATTCACACACCTAATATAATCGAAAAAACTTTAGTGTCTCATCGTAACTCAAAAATTATAGGATATGTTGGTCCATCCGTTAACCTTCCAGAAATAAAGGCGTCATCGGAAAAATGCTGCACAGTCGCCGTTTTGACATGTATCGCTGTGAAAAAATAATTTTCTATAGTCAATTACGTGTATAATGAAACCCCTATTTTGTAATTCCGATTTATTTTATGGTTTCGCTGCAAAAACTCACGAAATATGCCTTTTTTTGGCCTCCAGAGTGGCCTAAGGTCTTAAACCACCGAAAAACCTGGATCCTCGACAAAACACTGTCTCTGTAGGCCTGCTGTAGTTTTGCAAAAGTTTCCGTTCCACTGTGCCCAAGTCTGAAGCAAAAGCTGACAGCACAGCGTTGCTCGAAATTGATGTTACTCATTTTTAAAAAGCACTAGAAAAAATTGTTTCGCGAAAAAAAAAATCGCTATGGACAACCAAATGACTCTCATTGCATAATTTACATACCTTGTATGACGAAGAATCTACTGTAAAAATTTGTATGAAATGGTAACATTTCGTTACTCGTACCGAAACTCCTTGAATTACCGACGGTAAAAAATCGACCACATCCGGTAATTATTTTTCCAATTTTTTTTTGTACTCTCTCACTCCACCTGTACATCCTTGTCCTCTTCCACCGTCGCTCGATCCCTAGTTCTCTGCACCACGCGTAAATAAAGTCGCCTTCTTTGACACGCGGTTGCAAATAAACTTGGAAAAGAAGAAGAAAAAAAAGAACGACGTTTTTATTTCATCGAAATGGCCATTCGTCGCTCGCAAGTACATGAACTTGTTTTGTACGATACTTCTTCACCCGCTGGCGCGTTTAGCCAAAGACCCGAAATGTGCCTTTGCGCCCTCGTCAAGTGTGTTCTCCATCCTGAGGAATTGAAAGATCGTAGGTTTAGGTGTTTTTCATCGTAGCTTTAGGTTCGAAAATAACGCGCAAAATCGTGGCGACATTATACGAGGCATTCCAATCTCCATTTCCAATTTGAAGACGTGAGGCTCGTCTATTGGAATATTTTGTTTCGACAAACGTTAAAACAAGCCACAAAAATTCATCGATATAAACAAAATCGGAAATTTGGTAGTGATTTTCAACAGGCTCAACCTTGGCGAAAAATGGTCGTAGAAGAATGAAAAAAAAAGGCTATTAAGGGGCCAGTCCACTTTGGAGCCACGAAAAAAAGGCTATTTTCGCGATTTTTTTTTAAGGATTTTATAAAAGATATGAATATAAAAGTTGTTGGGCTTGATAAATAAAGTCTTGAAATACATTTTAAAAAAAAATTTAAGTCATTTTTATTCATTTTTAAGTACAAAAACTATAGTTTAACGTAACGCCTCAAAAATAGGTGGGCTAGGTAGCTCCATCACAACTCGGCAACGGCTTGTCTGAAACAAAAAAATCAAAGTCCATTAGATTCAGTATGACACCAGCTACAAAATGACCCTCGGATATAAAGTTTTATCAAAAAATAAAAAAATGGCAGATGAAAAACGAAAACAGTAAAAAAAACGCGTTTTTTTCGCAGTTTTTCGCCAAAAAAAGAGTAAAAATCGAAATTTTAAAACCATCGAGGGTCATCTTGTTGCGAATCATGTTTACAATATGTGGTTCAAATTTCAAGAGAATCGGTTTATTAGTTTTAGAGATATGATGGAGCTAGATTTTGAAAACGTTGTTTCGAGAAAAACGCGTTTGGAGTTTATACTACGAAAAACTCTTACCTAAACTCAATCAGCAATTCCAGCACCGTACAAAATCCCTCCTGATTGCTCATCATCGTCGATTTCTTCAAGTCTTGCTTGCTTTCGTTTGGTTCTGGTCTATTTTGAGCACTCAGAATTGCGGCGGTTTGCAGAGCGGGGAGGTTTGCAGGACCTCATTTCGTCTACGCTCAGGTAGACGAAATGAGGTCCTGACGTTCAGGTAAAAAAAAAATACTTAGAGAGCTCGGATTTTCACAAAAAATGTTGACACAATATTTCTGAATGTATGTACTTTCGAAAACAGTAAACAAAAATCGATTTTTTGGAATTTTCAAAGTGGACTGGCCCCTTAAAGCTTGAAGGTTCTAGTCTTGAGTCCCGGCATTCAAAATGCTATTGGGACGTTGAATAAGTTCTCGCTGTTTTCCAACAGATGGCGTTACCAGTACTGCGTGCGTGTAGTTTAAGATGGTAACGCATCTATAAAGAAGTACTACAAGCAAGCTTGAAATCCAGTGTATGTCATTTCGCCGAAGTGTAAACAGGTTTCTCTTTCATAGTGTTAAACATGTCAAATTTCGTGCCAAAAAAGTGTTTTTGCAGGGAGTTTTACTGCACTAAATTATTTTCTCAAAAACCTGCAGCTGAAGCGAACAGAATTCTTGTTGAGACTTACGGCGACCATGCTCTGCCGGAAACAGCATGTAGAGATTGGTTTAGACGCTTCGAAAACAATGATTTTGATATTGAAGATGAAGAACTCTCTGGCCTAACGAAAAAGTTTTAAGACGAAGAATTGGAGGCATTACTTCACGAAGACTCATGTCAGACGCAAGCTGAACTTGTAGAATCGATAGCAGCTGATCACGCAACAGTTTCGAAACGTTTGAAAGCATTAGGAATGATTCAAAAGCAAGGACATTGAGTGGCGTACGAGTTGAAGCCGATAGACGTCGAACGTCGTCGTTTTCACGTGTGAACAGCTGCTTCAACGGCAGAAAAGGAAAGGTTTTTTTGCATCGTATCGTGACTGATGATGAAAAAAGGCTACACTACGGTAACCCAAAGCGTAGAAAATCCTTGGGGTAAGCCCGATCATGCATCAACATCGTCGTCAAAGCCGAATATCCATGGTTCCAAGCTTCTGCTCTGCATTTGGTGGGATCAGCTGGGTGTAGTTTATTATGAGCTGCTCAAACCGAACGAAACCATGACGGGAGATCGCTATCGACTACAATTGATGCGTTTGAGCCGAGCATTGAAGGAAACAACGGCCGCTATACGAGCAGAGACACGACAAAGTGATTTTGCAGCATGACAAAGCTCGGCCACGTGTTGCAAAAACGGTGAAAACCTACATGGAAACGTTTAAATAGGAAGTCCTACCCCAACCGCCGTATTCACCAGACATTCGTCCTTCCGATTATCACTTGTTCCGATTGATGGCACATGGCCTGGCTGAGCAGCGCTTCCATTCTTATGAAGATGTCAAAAAATGGATCGACTCTTGGATAGCCTCAAATGACGTGTCGTTTTTTCCAACGTCGAATTAAAATGCTGCCAGGAAGTTTTTAAACCAATTTTAAAAAATAAAGCATTAATTTTCACGAAAAAACTGCGATAACACAAATCGATAATTTTATGATAATATTATTTACATTATACGATTTTTCGAAAGTCTGCGAATTTTTGTATAAAACTTGCAGTGACGCTTGTCACCGAAGGGGCATACATCCTACAGTTAGTAGCATACGATTATAGTCAGACAAGTAGATCCGAACCGCTGTAAAACATGGAAGTTCCGTGTGTTCTCTCATATACACTTTTACCACTGCGATTTTGTACTCTTCCTCTGTTCATTCTCTCTTCCGCTTCTTTTCTCGTCGCAGCTTTACGTCTTTGTTTCCGAGCGTCATCCGTTTAAATGAAACTCGGATTACACGAATTAAGGCGAAGTGAATATGCGCGGGAGATTTCGAAACGAAGGCACACGGAAGAGCCGAAACTCGGTCTCTCTCTCTCTCTCTCTCTCTCTCTCTCTCTCTCTCTCTCTCTCTCTCTCTCTCTCTCTCCTCTCTCTCTCTCTCTCTCTCTCTCTCTCTCTCTCTCTCTCTCTCTCTCTCTCTCTCTCTCTCTCTCTCTCTCTCTCTCTCTCTCTCTCTCTCTCTCTCCCTCTCTTTCTCTCTTCGAAGTACCTGCCCAAAGCCCATTGAAATTTCACGATTTTCATGAATATTTAATACTCGACGTGTATTCAACGGTAAATTATCTCAGATCTCCTAACTATATGCGACAAACCAAGAAATTACCAACCGTTGGTCTATTCCAAGCTGCGACAAAAAGCCTGA
Source organism: Ophion ventricosus (assembly GCA_963932345.1). Lineage (NCBI taxonomy): Eukaryota > Metazoa > Arthropoda > Insecta > Hymenoptera > Ichneumonidae > Ophion > Ophion ventricosus. Next base: position 33,650,036 of record OZ010715.1, on the reverse strand, counting down.
ACTAATTTGCATCCGTGTGAATATCGATTATTTCGGCTCGAAAATTATCGTGATGGTTCCTAATATCAAATTAATTATGGAAACGCCATTAATAACGAATACGTTGTTAATATGAAATCTAATAAATATTGAAATACTAAACATTAAAACGCAATGACGAATATTGTGATTGTTTGGGGTTGACCGTGATGATTCTCAAAATGAAATCAATTATGAAAATACAATTGATGAAAAAAATATTATTAATAAAAATACAATAAATATTAAATTATAAAAAAAAAACGCTACGACGAATATGATTCTTTGGGTTTGGGTTTAGAAATTATTGTGGTGGATCGCGAGATGAAATGAATAATGAAAATGCAGCGAATAAAATAAATATTATCGATAATAAAAATCCAATAAATATTATAATACCAAAAATACAAAACGCCATGATGAATATAAAGATTGTTTGGATTTGTTTGAATTCTATCACAATGTTTCTCAAAATAAAAATGCAATCAGTAGAAAAAAAACATTACATTTTAAAGAATTTAATAAATAAATATCAAGAAACAAAACGCCATAACGAGTGATAGTTTGGGTTCGTTTCGGTGAAAAACAACTACTGCATGAAATAATCCCACATATCCATTTTTCAATTAAATCACTCTCTCTCAAGCACAACTAGGCACAAAAAGTAAAAAAAAAAAATCACCAAACTCATATGCAGCGCCATATTTTCGTCGTATTCTCACTTACATTCGTCTCACGATAAATCATGTATGATTTGCTCTCAATAAATGTAGTACTTGAAAAATTATATTGGCATAGAAGAAGCATTAAGAAAGAGAGAAAGAAATAAAAATGAAATTATTTCTCGTCAGGGCTTGAGATAGAAACGAATGACTTTCTATCATAGTGCAACGATGTGTATTTCTCTTCTTTTTGCTCCGTCTGAGAAAAAATAATAAAAAAATAAGACGAATTTTTCATCTATCCGGGTTTGGTGACCGCGGTCTTGACGTGCAAGAAGATACTACTGCGGTTGCCCGCTGCTCTTTTGATGAATAGTCTCACAGGACAAAGAAGGACTCGGGAGCGTCTTTCATCTCGACGATATAAAATGGAAAAAGGCTTTTTCCTGCGTTGCAAGCTCGAGGTATATGTGTGTGTGTGTGTGTGTGTGTGTGTGTGTGTGTGTGTGTGTGTGGGTGTGTGTGTGTGTGTGTGTGTGTGTGTGTGTGTGTGTGTGTGTGCGCGTGTGTGTGTGTGTGTGTGTGTGCATAGGAAAGAGAGGAAGAGAGAGAGAGAGAGAGAGAGAGAGAGAGAGAGAGAGAGAGAGAGAGAGAGAGAGAAGAAGAGAAAGCCATAAGCTCTTTGCATGTACATACCAACAACGAATGGACCAGCAAGGTGTCTAAAAGACGCTGTTGAAATTTGCATCGTTGCGAGGTAACGAACATTATTTTTACACTATTTTATTTTCATTAGGATAGGGAGAGGCATGTTGAGCGAGTTTGGAATTATCGCCTTGCAATTCCTTGAGGCGGGCAACCATTTTTGGAAACCGAAAATTAGATGATTTTGTGATTTTTTTTTTATTGTGAAAAAAAACGGAAATTTCCACAACTTTGACAATAATTTATTCATATTTTCATACATCTTTGGTCGTTTTTTTCAAGTTATTTCATGCATTAATTAAGGTGTAATCCGCGGTGTCCCTTGGCGTGTCCTCATGCGTCGTTGTCGATTTGCGGGAATTGTGCAGCTCGCAATTCGCATGGGAAATGCGAATTGAATGTAACAGCAAAGCGGTGGTTCCAACGATTCCGTTCTGGTTATATGGACGTCGAAGATGAGGCACGCTCTAGCAGGCCAATCATCGAAAATGTCGATAAAATCATGGAAATCTTCGAGTCGGACCGGCATGTGAGCACTTATTCCATTGCCCAAGGAACTGAAGATTAGCCATAAAACCGTTTGGAACCATTTGCATAAGGCTGGTCTCAAGAAGAAGCTCGATGTATGGATGACACACGAATTGACGCAAAAGAACCTTTTGGACCGAATTGATTCCTGCGATTCTTTGCTAAAACGTAACAAAATCGATCCATTTTTGAAGCGGATGTTGACTGGCGATAAAAAATGGGTTACATACGAGAACAACAGCCGAAAAAGATCGTTGTCCAATCGCGGTGAGCCGGCCCAAACGATCGCCAAGCCCGGATTAACGGCCAAGAAGGTTTTGCCGTGTGTTTGGTGGGATTGGAAGGAAATCATCCACTATGAGTTGCTCCCATCGGGCCAAGCACTCAATTCGGACCTCTACTGTCAACAACTGACCAGATTGAAGCAGGCGATCGACCAGAAGCGGCCAGAATTGGCCAATAGGAAGGGTGTTGTGTTCCATCAAGACAACGCCAGGCCGCACACATCTTTAACGACGCGCCAGAAGCTTCAAGAGCTTGGATGGGAGGTTCTATCGCACCAGCCTCATAGTCCAGACCTGACATCAAGCGATTATCACCTTTTCAAGCATTTGCAAAATTTTCTTGATGGTACAAAACTGGCCTCAAGAGAGGCTTGTGAAAATGAGCTGGTCAAGTTTTTTTATCAATAGAGACTAGGACTTCTTCAATCGCGAAATTATGAAATTGCCTTCAAAATGGACAAAAATTATCGAACAAAACGGCGCATATTTCATCTAAATCGGATAATCCTATGTTAATTTCATCGTCGAAATAAAGCGAAAAAACGCTCAGAACTTTTTTACTTCATCTAATATTTCCTGGAGTAAAGTCATACAGGTTATTTATTCTAAGTAATTATATTTAAATTTAATGAATATCGTTTGAACTAAGAAAATATGTATTTAATTTTCTAAGAAGAATGTATTTAATACGTATTTCAAATTCTTCCCACCACGTCTCCGTCTTGTGCTACGTAGTGGGCGCCATCTGGATTCCGATGAGGATACCCCTTCTAGGGAATCCGTATCATATCCCGATCGGGATCTGATCGGAACTTAGTTATCTCTAAGAAATTTTTATATACGGTCATTGCACCAGAATATCCCAACCCAAGCCTCAATTATGGCAAATTTCAGAACGAAAATTCGGTTTCCACTTTTCGCAAGTTAATCTCAATTTTTATATACATATATTTTCCATTTAAAAATGACCAACGAATTTCACAAGATCGACGAAATTCAACGTGTTTCGGCGACTGCTGTGTCGCGACTCCGAAATTCTCTCGATCCGTGCAATTTTCCGTATCCCGTCATTTTCCATGGCTCACACGCGTGGCAAAAGCTTTGAAAGCTTTAGGCCGCATATTAAACTCGCGCGCCCGGTCTGCCGTATTCAATTTGGCTTCTTGATGAGACGAGAGGCGCCATGGCGTACAAAGCACGATCATAACGCGCGGTATACACACGAGCTTCTCTCATCGCCACGCACGTATATTCAGTCTGGAAATAATTGTACCCTGAATTCCGTAGAGAATCTTGATCCGCCATAATTTGTAGCAAGTTCATTATTGCGAAGATCCATTGTGGCTCGTGGCACGCGTGTTCGTCGAGGTCGTTGAGGTCGTTGAAGATATTGTTTGCGTGTATATTTTGGGCGGTGATCGGAACACATTGGAACGTTGTGTAAGAACGACGATTAACAATCGTAAAGAAAAAATAAAAACATAAATTTAGTAAAAAAAATTTTAGTATTATTTAGTAAACAAAATTTAGTAATTTAGTAAACATTTTTTAGTGATTTAGTGAAGAAAAAAAAATGTATATCAACTAAATAAGTCTATTTAATCCTTTTTTAACCCTTTGAAGCATAGTGACATACTGGTATGTCACCTACTTCCACTCTGTTTTTCTTGAATAAAAAAATTTTTTAGCGCATAACGACGAATGTAAATGTATATTTAGGATGTTAGGAGATCAATTGTTACTACAATATCACTATTAAGGGCTTATGTTGCACTCAGTGGATGTTGATCATCACTACAGTACAAAAAACACGTTTTTTAGACAATAAATATAATTGTGCCTAATCTAGCAGGTAAACCATACACAAAAAATGAATTCAGAGACGTTTTTTGGGTCGCTGATTACGAATTCGAGCTCAAAATCCAGAAATTCAAAATGGCAAATCCAATATGGCGGACCAAAACCGGAGATTTTACTGGAATTACTAAAACATCGGAGTTGCTCAATATGTTGATTCTGTTATACTGAATTTCTAATAGAATTACGCTTTTAGCATTACCCGGAGCTAACGGCGAGGACGTAGTGAGTTTCTTTTTTAATTTTTAATTTAGAACTTTTAAAATTTATATATTTTGATTGGTTTCAAAATTAGCGACTTCAATAACCCTAAAGCACTGAGTTGCCTCTCCATCAAGAGAATTTTATGTTTCAGTTCACCAGTTATTTTTAAATTATAAGCTCAGATTAGTATCAGTGACCAAGCCAGATTTGTGTTTCATTATCCTATATTGGAACTGCCATTTTTATTGTTCAATTTTGAACTGAGATTCGAATTCAACGACTCAAAAAACCTCTGCATATGGAGTTTCATCTTCATCAAGCTACTTTGAGCATTTTGGTCCGTCATATTGGATCCGCCATCTTGAGTTTCCAAATTTTGAGTGCAGGTTTGTAATCAGCGACCCCGAAAACCCGCGAGTACCAACTTTTCCTGTCATCAAACAATTTTTGCATTTGTGGTCCGCAATATTGGATCCGCCATCTTGAATTTTCAAATTTTGAGTGCAGATTTTTAATCAGCGACCCCGAAAACCTCCGAGTGCGAAGTTTTGAGCTGATTGCACGTAAGGAAAAATGTATGCTTCAAAGGGTTAAATTAAACAAATTATTGATTTGAATTCAAGCTGACTCAATTATTTGAATGAATTAGCATGAACTCAAATATTAGTTAATTCGAATTAACTATTAATTTGTACAATTTATTCATTAAATTCGTACAATGTACTCAATTTATCGAATTAATCATTTATTGCAAATAAATATAGATTGTTCACAACTGGCCAAATTAAAGCGAACGGCTCAAATTGGCGAACAGAGAGGGCATACCGTTTCACGAGAACAACGCTAGACCACACATTTCTCTGAAAACACGGCAAAAGTTGTGGAGGACACATCAAGGCCAATTTAATTTTTTCCAAATGCAATTATGTACTTTTCAACGCATCTCGTTTGATGTTCCCTGTTGAACGTAGTCGTTCGTTGTTCCCTGTTGAAAAGTACTGCATTGATTGGTCCAATACAAAATATATGATACGCCGGAAAAAAAAGAACGTAAAGTTGACCTTCGTACGGTCTCTAGGTGTCCGAACAAAAAAAAACACGAAGACCAGACGACTCGTCACCAAAAACCGTAAAACTTTCCTCCGAAACATATTCTCCTACGGCGAACAGTTTAGAAGATATTCCAGTAGATCGACTCTCACGAGACACCCGGTATATAGAGCCAAAGTGTAATGAGCCACTAGCTCCTAAAGTACGCGTCGCAACGAAAAAAATTTTGCAACAAAAGTTGTTCATTTTCGTGCGCACGAAACGATAGCGCTCTTAGTTTGACCTTGACATCAACTGCCAAGGTTATACGAAGGTCAACTTGATTTTTTTCAATGACAAACCCAATATTTTGTTGTTCATCTTTACAGCTCGTCTCAAGAGCTTTTCCAAATCCTACGGACGTCATTCTTTTCAATTGAGAGTTCTTCACATCACTGGGACACGCGGTATATAGAGCCAAAGTGCAATGAGCCGCTAGCTCCTAAAGTACGCGTCGTAACGAAAAAAATTTGCAACAAAAGTTGTTCATTTTCATGCGCGCGAAACGATAGCGCTCTTAGTTTGATCTTGACATCAACTGCCAAGGTTATACGAAGGTCAACTTGATTTTTTTCAATGACGAACCCAATATTTTGTCGTTCATCTTTACAGTTCGTCCCGAGAGCTTTTTCAAATCCTACGGACAAGTCGTTCTTTTCAATTGAGAGTTCTTCACATCACTGGGACACGCGGTATATAGAGCCAAAGTGTAATGAGCCACTAGCTCCTAAAGTACGCGTCGTAACGAAAAAAATTTGCAACAAAAGTTGTTCATTTTCGTGCGCGCGAAACGATAGCGCTCTTAGTTTGACCTTGACATCAACTGCCAAGGTCATACGAAGGTCAACTTGATTTTTTTCAATGACAAACCCAATTTTTTGTTGTTCATCATTAAAGCTCGTCTCGAGAGCTTTTAAATACCCAATGAAGAAATTGTTTTTTTTTCGATCAAAAACCTTTTTCGCGACCGGTGCGCCCGGTACACACGGGACGGTTAATTTTCCTTCAAAAGGGTTTGCGCCCCGTTTGAGCGGGCAAACTCGGTGTACGGAGGGAACGCGAACGCGCTAATCACCCTTTGGCTTCGTGGAAAACGAACGAACGAACAGAGGCCGAATAATTGCACGCGTGTAGTTGCAACTGGGCAGTGGGCTCACGGTGTCCATGGGACCGCGGAATAAAAGTCCTGTGCGTACCATCCAAGTCCGTCCATCGGACAATCCGCGTCCCGATTAAACCCCGTATAAAAGCCAGCCACCCCCCCCCCCCCTCCCCCTGGGATCGACGTCATACATTTAGTGCTGTACTTTCTAAACGAATTGTTCAAAGCGACTGGTTGCTCGCGATCGTTCGGAATCGAATGGTCGCATCGTTTAACCGAACGCGACCGCACTTCCGAAACGTCGAACTAATCGCTCGACGAAACTACAACGCGAGTGCAAGACTTATCCAACGATTAACATCGTTTTTTGAAAATTGAAAAATAATGAAAAATAAATGAGCTTCGAATTTTGAGGAAAACTGTTTCGCGAAGCATTTATTTTTTATTTGCCTTAAGGCCATGTGTCACTCGATTCGGCCGGTACAACAGAACACGATTACAGGTACCCAGTGTTCTCGAAAACGGCTCTACAGAATATCACGAAATTTGCACAGTCGATGACAAATTAATAGACGAACAACGGCTATCTCCGCGATTTTCCCGATTTTGAAAAAAATAAAACAGTTTCTCTTACCACGCGAGGCCCCTAGCTAAAGTAAAGAAAAAAAAAAAAAATGGCACACGCGATCGACTAACGAAGAGATAGCGGTTGTTCCCGAAGTGAAAACGAACATTTTGACACCTCAACCGTTTCATTCCAGCAAGTAATTACGGAAATCATTGGGTGGCTACACATTATAGGTAATCGTCAAGAATTTTACCCAAAATTCGCGTGACGATTGTCTAGTTCAGTTCTCGCGAATTCCGGTGAGGGCTCAGAGCTATCGTTCTGTCGCGTCGATATCAAATACCGACGGCTGCTGCTTGAGCTCGATAAAGCAGGGATCACACAGACCTTCTGTAGTGTATCCTCGACGTAACCACGCATTCGTTGACGATGAAAATTTGGCGACTTTTTTGTGTGAACCCGGTTTCGCGCTCAAGATGTGACAGCCAATATCGCGCTGTCGGAGTATAATTTTAAAAAGTTATAAATAAATTTTTAATGATGGTGTGTAGTGTTGGGATAGTGTGTGGGTTACCAAAGTTCGGCGAAATGCATGTGTTTACGTGTATTCATAGGCCGGGACCACCGATTCTCCGGAGGAATTTAAGGTTAGGTTAGGTAAGGTTAAGGTCTAGCAATCTCCATTGCTAGAGAATTCAGCCCTCGTAGCACTTTCCGAGGATAAAAACCGAGGGAGAAAAAAATGCCGAATATATTTGTTTAAACAAATAACATTAGTTGTACTGTTTCACCACTCTCTTAACGAGTGAGTCTCCAGCGATCCCTGTCGCGCGAGAATTTGGCCGAAGTCGAATTCATCGACAATCAATCACTTTGAGAGCATAAGTATTGGTCGAAATTATTTGTTTAAACAATTTGAAATAGCAAAATTTTACCGCTCTTATGTAGAGCGAGTCTCTAGCAGTCTTAGGGAATTCGATCCCTCGTAGAACCTCCCGATGGTAAAAATGTCGGGGAAAAGAATGCCAAATTGTTTATTGTTTAAACAATAAACAGTAATTGTACATTTTCACCACGTTCTTGAAGAGTGAGCGGATCTTACGATTAGCGATAACGCTTTCTAGAAAATTCGACCGAAATCGAATTTTCGATGTTGATGAGGAATACGGTGGAATTGTATTGTTTAAACAATTTATTGTATCCCCGTTTTTCCGTAAAGCGGGCCTCTAGCAGCGCCGATTGCTGAACATTTTTATAATCTCTTGAATCTGGACGGAATTGCCAGATGTATTTTCATATATATTGTTTGACATAAACAATTAATTATTTATTAATTGTATCGCATTTTTGCGATAGCTATGATCGGGCAACCGTTATTGCCGGAATCGGAACGCTAGCAGATTCACGCCTCATGCGTAGAAGCGAAACACGGTCGCCTAAGACTAGGTGTGTATCCATCGATGTATACACACACATACATCATTCAAAGTATTTTCGTTACGACCGAACGCGTGCAAAAAGGTCACCTCTCTCTCTCTGCACGTGGCCGGCGTAGCGAACACACACACGCACAGCAATCGTCGCCTATAGGGTCTCGAGTCTTCGGCGTAACGCCAGGCATGGAGCCCCTATAGAATACGTGCGCGGCGTTCTCTGGCGGGAGCAGGCGGTGACTCGTAGCCAAAGCTGCGAGGTTCTGCCGTACCGCCATGATGGGAGGCGGCGTCGAAATTTTCTGGCGTGTGACACATGGCCTTAAGATGCCGATAAAATTTTTTTACAATTATTTGACAACAGTTAGGAGCCAGAACTCTTTTCGAATACATCAAACAATACAAATACTATAGTATCCTACCCCGAAAGTACCTAGAACTAACGCCTATCCATCAGCAGATCACACTTGCATAGTTAAGATGCCGATAAAATTTTTTTACAATTATTTGACAACAGTTAGGAGCCAGAACTCTTTTCGAATACATCAAACAATACAAATACTATAGTATCCTACCCCGAAAGTACCTAGAACTAACGCCTATCCATCAGCAGATCACACTTGCATAGTTAAGATGCCGATAAATTTTTTTTATAATTATTTGACAACAGTTAGGAGCCAGAACTCTTTTCGAATACATCAAACAATACAAATACTATAGTATCCTACCCAGAAAGTACCTAGAACTAACGCCTATCCATCAGCAGATCACACTTGCATAGTTAAGATGCCGATAACATTTTTTTACAATTATTTGACAACAGTTAGGAGCCAGAACTCTTTTCGAATACATAAAAAAATACAAATACTATAGTATCCTACCCAGAAAGTACCTAGAACTAACGCCTATCCATCAGCAGATCACACTTGCATAGTTAAGATGCCGATAAAATTTTTTTACAATTATTTGACAACAGTTAGGAGCCAGAAATCTTTTCGAATACATCAAACAATACAAATACTATAGTATCCTACCCCGAAAGTACCTAGAACTAACGCCTATCCATCAGCAGATCACACTTGCATAGTTAAGATGCCGATAAATTTTTTTTATAATTATTTGACAACAGTTAGGAGCCAGAACTCTTTTCGAATATATCAAACAATACAAATACTATAGTATCCTACCCAGAAAGTACCTAGAACTAACGCCTATCCATCAGCAGATCACACTTGCATAGTTAAGATGCCGATAAAATGTTTTTACAATTATTTGACAACAGTTAGGAGCCAGAACTCTTTTCGAATACATCAAACAATACAAATACTATAGTATCCTACCCAGAAAGTACCTATAACTAACGCCTATCCATCAGCAGATCACACTTGCATAGTTAAGATGCCGATAAAATTTTTTTACAATTATTTGACAACAGTTAGGAGCCAGAACTCTCTTCGAATACATCAAACAATACAAATACTATAGTATCCTACCCAGAAAGTACCTAGAACTAACGCCTATCCATCAGCAGATCACACTTGCATAGTTAAGATGCCGATAAAATTTTTTTACAATTATTTGACAACAGTTAGGAGCCAGAACTCTTTTCGAATACATCAAACAATACAAATACTATAGTATCCTACCCCGAAATTACCTAGAACTAACGCTTATCCATCAGCAGATCACACTTGCATAGTTAAGATGCCGATAAATTTTTTTTATAATTATTTGACAACAGTTAGGAGCCAGAACTCTTTTCGAATACATCAAACAATACAAATACTATAGTATCCTACCCAGAAAGTACCTAGAACTAACGCCTATCCATCAGCAGATCAGACTTGCATAGTTAAGATGCCGATAAAATGTTTTTACAATTATTTGACAACAGTTAAGAGCCAGAACTCTTTTCGAATACATCAAACAATACAAATACTATAGTATCCTACCCGGAAAGTACCTAGAACAAACGCCTATCCATCAGCAGATCACACTTGCATAGTTAAGATGCCGATAAAAATTTTTTACATTTATTTGACAACAGTTAGGAGCCAGAAATCTTTTCGAATACATCAAACAATACAAATACTATAGTATCCTACCCCGAAAGTACCTAGAACTAACGCCTATCCATCAGCAGATCACACTTGCATAGTTAAGATGCCGATAAATTTTTTTTATAATTATTTGACAACAGTTAGGAGCCAGAACTCTTTTCGAATACATCAAACAATACAAATACTATAGTATCCTACCCAGAAAGTACCTAGAACTAACGCCTATCCATCAGCAGATCACACTTGCATAGTTAAGATGCCGATAAAATGTTTTTACAATTATTTGACAACAGTTAGGAGCCAGAACTCTTTTCGAATACATTAAACAATACAAATACTATAGTATCCTACCCAGAAAGTACCTAGAACTAACGCCTATCCATCAGCAGATCACACTTGCATAGTTAAGATGCCGATAAAAAATTTTTACAATTATTTGACAACAGTTAGGAGCCAGAAATCTTTTCGAATACATCAAACAATACAAATACTATAGTATCCTACCCCGAAAGTACCTAGAACTAACGCCTATCCATCAGCAGATCACACTTGCATAGTTAAGATGCCGATAAAATTTTTTTATAATTATTTGACAACAGTTAGGAGCCAGAACTCTTTTGGAATACATCAAACAATACAAATACTATAGTATCCTACCCCGAAAGTACCTAGAACTAACGCCTATCCATCAGCAGATCACACTTGCATAGTTAAGATGCCGATAAAATTTTTTTATAATTATTTGACAACAGTTAGGAGCCAGAACTCTTTTGGAATACATCAAACAATACAAATACTATAGTATCCTACCCCGAAAGTACCTAGAACTAACGCCTATCCATCAGCAGATCACACTTGCATAGTTAAGATGCCGATAAAATTTATTTACAATTATTTGACAACAGTTAGGAGCCAGAACTCTTTTCGAATACATCAAACAATACAAATACTATAGTATCCTACCCCGAAAGTACATAGAACTAACGCCTATCCATCAGCAGATCACACTTGCATAGTTAAGATGCCGGTAAAATTTATTTACAATTATTTGACAACAGTTAGGAGCCAGAACTCTTTTCGAATACATCAAACAATACAAATACTATAGTATCCTACCCAGAAAGTACCTAGAACTAACGCCTATCCATCAGCAGATCACACTTGCATAGTTAAGATGCCGATAAAATTTTTTTACAATTATTTGACAACAGTTAGGAGCCAGAACTCTTTTCGAATACATCAAACAATACAAATACTATAGTATCCTACCCCGAAATTACCCAGAACTAACGCCTATCCATCAGCAGATCACACTTGCATAGTTAAGATGCCGATAAAATTTTTTTATAATTATTTGACAACAGTTAGGAGCCAGAACTCTTTTCGAATATATCAAGCAATACTAATACTATAGTATCCTACCCAGAAAGTACCTAGAACTAACGCCTATCCATCAGCAGATCACACTTGCATAGTTAAGATGCCGATAAAATTTTTTTACAATTATTTGACAACAGTTAGGAGCCAGAACTCGTTTCGAATACATAAAAAAATACAAATACTATAGTATTCTACCCAGAAAGTACCTAGAACTAACGCCTATCCATCAGCAGATCACACTTGCATAGTTAAGATGCCGATAAAATTTTTTTACAATTATTTGACAACAGTTAGGAGCCAGAACTCTTTTCGAATACATCAAGCAATACAAATACTATAGTATCCTACCCAGAAAGTACCTAGAACTAACGCCTATCCATCAGCAGATCACACTTGCATAGTTAAGATGCCGATAAAATTTTTTTACAATTATTTGACAACAGTTAGGAGCCAGAACTCTTTTCGAATACATCAAACAATACAAATACTATAGTATCCTACCCAGAAAGTACCTATAACTAACGCCTATCCATCAGCAGATCACACTTGCATAGTTAAGATGCCGATAAAATTTTTTTACAATTATTTGACAACAGTTAGGAGCCAGAACTCTTTTCGAATACATCAAACAATACAAATACTATAGTATCCTACCCCGAAATTACCTAGAACTAACGCGTATCCATCAGCAGATCACACTTGCATAGTTAAGATGCCGATAAAATTTTTTTATAATTATTTGACAACAGTTAGGAGCCAGAACTCTTTTCGAATACATCAAGCAATACTAATACTATAGTATCCTACCCAGAAAGTACCTAGAACTAACGCCTATCCATCAGCAGATCACACTTGCATAGTTAAGATGCCGATAAAATTTTTTTACAATTATTTGACAACAGTTAGGAGCCAGAACTCTTTTCGAATACATCAAACAATACAAATACTATAGTATCCTACCCCGAAAGTACATAGAACTAACGCCTATCCATCAGCAGCTCACACTTGCATAGTTAAGAAGCCGATAAAATTTTTTTACAATTATTTGACAACAGTTAGGAGCCAGAACTCTTTTCGAATACATCAAACAATACAAATACTATAGTATCAGCAGATCACACTTGCATAGTTAAGATGCCGATAAAATTTTTTTACATTTATTTGACAAGAGTTAGGAGCCAGAACTCTTTTCGAATACATCAAACAATACAAATACTATAGTATCCTACCCCGAAAGTATCTAGAACTAACGCCTATCCATCAGCAGATCACACTTGCATAGTTAAGATTCCGATAAAATTTATTTACAATTATTTGACAACAGTTAGGAGCCAGAACTCTTTTCGAATACATCAAGCAATACTGATACTATAGTATCCTACCCAGAAAGTACCTAGAACTAACGCCTATCCATCAGCAGATCACACTTGCATAGTTAAGATGCCGATAAAATTTTTTTACAATTATTTGACAACAGTTAGGAGCCAGAACTCTTTTCGAATACATCAAACAATACAAATACTATAGTATCCTACCCCGAAAGTATCTAGAACTAACGCCTATCCATCAGCAGATCACACTTGCATAGTTAAGATTCCGATAAAATTTATTTACAATTATTTGACAACAGTTAGGAGCCAGAACTCTTTTCGAATACATCAAGCAATACTAATACTATAGTATCCTACCCAGAAAGTACCTAGAACTAACGCCTATCCATCAGCAGATCACACTTGCATAGTTAAGATGCCGATAAAATTTTTTTACAATTATTTGACAACAGTTAGGAGCCAGAACTCTTTTCGAATACATCAAACAATACAAATACTATAGTATCCTACCCCGAAAGTACCTAGAACTAACGCCTATCCATCAGCAGATCACACTTGCATAGTTAAGATGCCGATAACATTTTTTTACAATTATTTGACAACAGTTAGGAGCCAGAACTCTTTTCGAATACATCAAACAATACAAATACTATAGTATCCTACCCAGAAAGTACCTAGAACTAACGCCTATCCATCAGCAGATCACACTTGCATAGTTAAGATGGCGATAAAATTTTTTTACAATTATTTGACAACAGTTAGGAGCCAGAACTCTTTTCGAATACATCAAACAATACAAATACTATAGTATCCTACCCCGAAAGTACCTAGAACTAACGCCTATCCATCAGCAGATCACACTTGCATAGTTAAGATGCCGATAAAATTTTTTTACAATTATTTGACAACAGTTAGGAGCCAGAACTCTTTTCGAATACATCAAGCAATACTAATACTATAGTATCCTACCCAGAAAGTACCTAGAACTAACGCCTATCCATCAGCAGATCACACTTGCATAGTTAAGATGCCGATAAAATTTTTTTACAATTATTTGACAACAGTTAGGAGCCAGAACTCTTTTCGAGTACATCAAACAATACAAATACTATAGTATCCTACCCAGAAAGTACCTAGAACTAACGCCTATCCATCAGCAGATCACACTTGCATAGTTAAGATGCCGATAAAATTTTTTTACAATTATTTGACAACAGTTAGGAGCCAGAACTCTTTTCGAATACATCAAACAATACAAATACTATAGTATCCTACCCCGAAAGTACCTAGAACTAACGCCTATCCATCAGCAGATCACACTTGCATAGTTAAGATGCCGATAACATTTTTTTACAATTATTTGACAACAGTTAGGAGCCAGAACTCTTTTCGAATACATCAAACAATACAAATACTATAGTATCCTACCCAGAAAGTACCTAGAACTAACGCCTATCCATCAGCAGATCACACTTGCATAGTTAAGATGCCGATAAAATTTTTTTACAATTATTTGACAACAGTTAGGAGCCAGAACTCTTTTCGAATACATCAAACAATACAAATACTATAGTATCCTACCCAGAAAGTACCTAGAACTAACGCCTATCCATCAGCAGATCACACTTGCATAGTTAAGATGCCGATAAAATTTTTTTACAACTATTTGACAACAGTTAGGAGCCAGAACTCTTTTCGAATACATCAAACAATACAAATACTATAGTATCCTACCCCGAAAGTATCTAGAACTAACGCCTATCCATCAGCAGATCACACCTGCATAGTTAAGATTCCGATAAAATTTATTTACAATTATTTGACAACAGTTAGGAGCCAGAACTCTTTTCGAATACATCAAGCAATACTAATACTATAGTATCCTACCCAGAAAGTACCTAAAACTAACGCCTATCCATCAGCAGATCACACTTGCATAGTTAAGATGCCGATAAAATTTTTTTACAATTATTTGACAACAGTTAGGAGCCAAAACTCTTTTCGAATACATCAAACAATACAAATACTATAGTATCCTACCCCGAAAGTACCTAGAACTAACGCCTATCCATCAGCAGATCACACTTGCACAGTTAAGATGCCGATAACATTTTTTTACAATTATTTGACAACAGTTAGGAGCCAGAACTCTTTTCGAATACATCAAACAATACAAAGACTATAGTATCCTACCCAGAAAGTACCTAGAACTAACGCCTATCCATCAGCAGATCACACTTGCATAGTTAAGATGCCGATAAAATTTTTTTACAATTATTTGACAACAGTTAGGAGCCAGAACTCTTTTCGAATACATCAAACAATACAAATACTATAGTATCCTACCCCGAAAGTACCTAGAACTAACGCCTATCCATCAGCAGATCACACTTGCATAGTTAAGATGCCGATAAAATTTTTTTACAATTATTTGACAACAGTTAGGAGCCAGAACTCTTTTCGAATACATCAAGCAATACTAATACTATAGTATCCTACCCAGAAAGTACCTAGAACTAACGCCTATTCATCAGCAGATCACACTTGCATAGTTAAGATTCCGATAAAATTTATTTACAATTATTTGACAACAGTTAGGAGCCAGAACTCTTTTCGAATACATCAAGCAATACTAATACTATAGTATCCTACCCAGAAAGTACCTAGAACTAACGCCTATCCATCAGCAGATCACACTTGCATAGTTAAGATGCCGATAAAATTTTTTTACAATTATTTGACAACACTTAGGAGCCAGAACTCTTTTCGAATACATCAAACAATACAAATACTATAGTATCCTACCCCGAAAGTACCTAGAACTAACGCCTATCCATCAGCAGATCACACTTGCATAGTTAAGATGCCGATAAAATTTTTTTACAATTATTTGACAACAGTTAGGAGCCAGAACTCTTTCCGAATACATCAAACAATACAAATACTATAGTATCCTACCCAGAAAGTACCTAGAACTAACGCCTATCCATCAGCAGATCACACTTGCATAGTTAAGATGCCGATAAAATTTTTTTACAATTATTTGACAACAGTTAGGAGCCAGAACTCTTTTCGAATACATAAAGAATACAAATACTATAGTATCCTACCCCGAACGTATCTAGAACTAACGCCTATCCATCAGCAGATCACACTTGCATAGTTAAGATTCCGATAAAATTTATTTACAATTATTTGACAACAGTTAGGAGCCAGAACTCTTTTCGAATACATAAAGAATACAAATACTATAGTATCCTACCCACAAAGTACCTAGAACTAACGCCTATCCATCAGCAGATCACACTTGCATAGTTAAGATGCCGATAAAATTTTTTTACAATTATTTGACAACAGTTAGGAGCCAGAACTCTTTTCGAATACATCAAACAATACAAATACTATAGTATCCTACCCCGAAAGTATCTAGAACTAACGCCTATCCATCAGCAGATCACACTTGCATAGTTAAGATTCCGATAAAATTTATTTACAATTATTTGACAACAGTTAGGAGCCAGAACTCTTTTCGAATACATCAAGCAATACTAATACTATAGTATCCTACCCAGAAAGTACCTAGAACTAACGCCTATCCATCAGCAGATCACACTTGCATAGTTAAGATGCCGATAAAATTTTTTTACAATTATTTGACAACAGTTAGGAGCCAGAACTCTTTTCGAATACATCAAACAATACAAATACTATAGTATCCTACCCCGAAAGTACCTAGAACTAACGCCTATCCATCAGCAGATCACACTTGCATAGTTAAGATGCCGATAACATTTTTTTACAATTATTTGACAACAGTTAGGAGCCAGAACTCTTTTCGAATACATCAAACAATACAAATACTATAGTATCCTACCCAGAAAGTACCTAGAACTAACGCCTATCCATCAGCAGATCACGCTTGCATAGTTAAGATGGCGATAAAATTTTTTTACAATTATTTGACAACAGTTAGGAGCCAGAACTCTTTTCGAATACATCAAACAATACAAATACTATAGTATCCTACCCCGAAAGTACCTAGAACTAACGCCTATCCATCAGCAGATCACACTTGCATAGTTAAGATGCCGATAAAATTTTTTTACAATTATTTGACAACAGTTAGGAGCCAGAACTCTTTTCGAATACATCAAGCAATACTAATACTATAGTATCCTACCCAGAAAGTACCTAGAACTAACGCCTATCCATCAGCAGATCACACTTGCATAGTTAAGATGCCGATAAAATTTTTTTACAATTATTTGACAACAGTTAGGAGCCAGAACTCTTTTCGAATACATCAAACAATACAAATACTATAGTATCCTACCCAGAAAGTACCTAGAACTAACGCCTATCCATCAGCAGATCACACTTGCATAGTTAAGATGCCGATAAAATTTTTTTACAATTATTTGACAACAGTTAGGAGCCAGAACTCTTTTCGAATACATCAAATAATACAAATACTATAGTATCCTACCCCGAAAGTACCTAGAACTAACGCCTATCCATCAGCAGATCACACTTGCATAGTTAAGATGCCGATAACATTTTTTTACAATTATTTGACAACAGTTAGGAGCCAGAACTCTTTTCGAATACATCAAACAATACAAATACTATAGTATCCTACCCAGAAAGTACCTAGAACTAACGCCTATCCATCAGCAGATCACACTTGCATAGTTAATATGCCGATAAATTTTTTTTACAATTATTTGGCAACAGTTAGGAGCCAGAACTCTTTTCGAATACATCAAACAATACAAATACTATAGTATCCTACCCCGAAAGTACCTAGAACTAACGCCTATCCATGAGCAGATCACACTTGCATAGTTAAGATTCCGATCAAATTTATTTACAATTATTTGACAACAGTTAGGAGCCAGAACTCTTTTCGAATACATCAAGCAATACTAATACTATAGTATCCTACCCAGAAAGTACCTAGAACTATCGCCTATCCATCAGCAGATCACACTTGCATAGTTAAGATGCCGATAAAATTTTTTTACAATTATTTGACAACAGTTAGGAGCCAGAACTCTTTTCGAATACATCAAACAATACAAATACTATAGTATCCTACCCCGAAAGTACATAGAACTAACGCCTATCCATCAGCAGATCGCACTTGCAAAGATGAAAATCTTTTTTTTTTTCTCCGTCTTTCTCTTTAGAAGAGAGAGTCACTGAAAAATGGAATATTATCTAATACATTGAGCGCAACAATTATAATCGATTACTTTTTTTTTGTCAACATTTTGGAGTTTTTGTTAGAAAAAAGCTTGAAATGTTCGACAATATTAAGTAATGGATTCTTTTGTCAAAATTTCGGCGAAAAACAAGTAATCGACACTTTTATGTGAAAAACGTTGAAATTTTGGAATAAAAAAAATAATTGACTGTCATGTTAAAAAAAATGTAAATTTTAGCGAAAAATAAATAATAATTCAATTATTCATCGACCATTATAGAAATTAATTGATAAAAATGTTCATTTACCTTTATGAAAATAATAAAAGAAAAACAAATATTCTATAAAACAAATAAGTTCAATCATAATGATAGTACAAAAATAAATTTGCAACAATAAAACTTTTCTAAAATGAGCAATCCTTCAATTATATTTTGACTTTTTCAAATTCAATTACGGAAGACCAAGAATCACGCGTAAAAAAAGCTCGTTTGATAATTTTTTTCTCTGTTATCATTTTTCACGGAGATATAGATGCAGAAAAAAAATAAAAAAGAAATTTTAAGGGTGAATCTTCATGTTTAAAAATCACATTTAAAAAAGTACTTTTGAAAAGTGATTTTCATAAACAAGTAATTCAAAGTAATATTATTATTGGGTTGCGTGTACAATTCAAGCACGATCGGTCGTCTCGTTTTAAAGTTATGTTGCACACAAACTTAAAAAATATAAAGGGTGTCCCAAAATGACCTGACATTTTAATTTATCAATAAAACGTATTATTCATTTGAAAAGTACGAATATTTTTATTTTAATATAAGGTACAAAAAAATTGTACCTTATATTATTGTACCTTAAAAAAATTGAAAAAAATAATAAATAAGAAATCAGCAACGGGTCAGGAGTAAAAAAGCCTTTTTTTTACTTAAGAAAAAACATAACTCTTGCAATTTTCTTTTTTTTTTAACATAATTTTAGGGTGATACTCATGAGATTGATAGTTTAAGGTAAAGAAAAACTCCATAGTGGACGTTTCAAAAAGATATTTATTCTCATATCTGAAGAGCCATTCTAGAATGAAATAAAGAAAGATAATTATGAAAAATGAACAATTTATTTTTAAAAGTAGCCGCCAAAAACTTGCAGTAATTTTGGCTTAAAGTTGCGCTTGGGGTCATATTGACCCCGGGTGACCGTGGAGGGTTAAATTATACGTCAAATTGACAATACTTCAACGCACTTTCTTTTCCTATTACATCAGGTAAGTACGTTCCTCACAAAATTACACGAATAGTATGTGTATATAATTTTATATATATTTATTTGCTCACTTATTTAATCATTTATTTATTTATTTTGCAATTATTCCTTATTTATTGATTACTTTTTTATTTATTTACTTATTTTGTATTTGTTATTAATTTATTGATTATTTTTTAAATTCATTTGTTTCCTTATTCGTTTATTTATTTACTTACTTGTTTACTTGTTTATTGATCTAGGCATTTATTTGTTTGTTTAGTTATTTATTTATTCATTTATCAACGTCAATAGAAGTTTCCCACTTACATCAAATGTCGATTTCCATAAGTTTATGCATATGGATGTGTATACCCTGGAGAAAATTCATCTGTGAATCGTCTATCGAAAGCAAATTCGAAATGAAAGTCGAGGCTAGAGAGAGAGACCATTCTGCACGACAGCTTGCACTATATATATATATATATATATACACGCATCAGAAGTATTGCGTCAAGCATAAACTAATTAAAGTTTAATCCATGTCTATCCGTCTTCCGCTCGACTCCCCCTCTCCTTCTCTCTCTCACTCTCTCTCTCTCTCTCTCTCTCTCTCTCTCTCTCTCTCTCTCTCTCCCCCACTCTCTTTCTCGAACTGTCGTTGCTCTTAATTAAACTTTCCCGAGTAGCTAATTATGACTCTCGTAAGAATAATCATTGTGCGACGATCTGTTGTTTTTGAGCTTTTTTTTTTCATTGCCATTTATGACCGCTCGTCTACCCGCGCAAACTGTGAGCATCAATCCAACATTTTTTAACGGGTTACACCTAGTTCGCGGCCGGAAAAAAGAGGTGTTTTCGTGATTTTTTTTTTTTTGGAAATGGGTGCAGGTTTTTAACTTGTTTTTTTTTCATATTAAAGGGTATCATTTCAAGTATCTTTAGCAATTTTTTGATTGGCAAATATTTATCAACGACGGAGATACAGTAAATTGCACAGACCGCTGTGCAAAAAAGGTCCTTCGCGGTGACCACTCCTGCTCGGAAACAAATCATCTGAAATCAAAAACCAAATGAATTTAGTTTTTGTACCGTATTATCTAGTCTTTGATCGAAGGATTCAATAAAATAATGATTTTTGAAAAAATGATCGCCGATCGAATGTGATGGTCGAAATTTCGGTGAAAAAAAAAACACTCTATTTTCTTTCATATAAAAAAAAAGTATGCATTGAAAAAAAAAATCCTTCGATTAAGGACCACCTTTTGATATGCAAAAAATGTCTGTGAAATTTGAAGCAGATCGGTTTAGTTGTTTTTGAGATATTTTCTTCACCGATTCTGAAAAAGTCATTCCGAGAAAAATCCGTTAAAAGTTTTACGTCCGGTATACACGTAGATAAAATACTTACCTGTAAACGCTCAAAACTCCCCCAATTTTCAACGGACCGACTTCAAATTTTCAGAGAATATTTTTGAAAGGTTATATTGTAAGAAACCGTCGAAAACGGAAAATCGATTTTTTCAAAAATTCCAACTAATTGTAACCCCTTAACTGCTATGCGGATGTTACGTGCGAGTCTGATTCAACATTATTAGAGTGAAGGAAAGGCACGAGAATTCGAATTTTGAGTAACGCTATCGTTGCTTCCACTGTAAAAAAGAATGGATGTCGTGGATCGGGAAGAATTTTTTTTTGAAAGATTTTTTTTCAATTTTTTTTAACGTTAAAAAAAAATTTGAGCGATTCTCTTTTTTTAATTCCAAGTAATCTACGGCACATTCGGCTCCTCGTGCTCGTAAAACATCGTAGGTAGCCATCTTACTCCCGTACTGCGGTTTCACTGATCCGGTGGGCATCCGGCATCGATCAGGCGTGCCTTATTACGGCATTCCGGACCGTAGCATGATAGCGGCCTGATCAGTGTTCAGGCTGCCTGATCAGTGTTCAGGTTGCCTGATCAGTGTTCAGGTTGCCTGATCAGTGTTTAGGCTGCCTGATCAGTGTTCAGGCTGCCTGATCAGTGTTCAGGCTGCCTGATCAGTGTTCAGGCTGCCTGATCAGTGTTCAGGTTGCCTGATCAGTGTTCAGGCTGCCTGATCAGTGTTCAGGCTGCCTGGAGAGTGTTCAGGCTGCCTGATCAGTGTTCAGGCTGCCTGATCAGTGTTCAGGCTTCCTGATCAGTGTTCAGGCTGCCTGATCAGTGTTCAGGCTGCCTGATCAGTGTTCGGGCTGCCTGATCAGTGTTCAGGCTGCCTCATCAAAATTTCTAGTTGGGTTGGTATTCCAAATATTGTACCCTCGTTTAGGTACCCAATAATCCACTATCGCCGATCTCGGCTCGGTGAATGGAGCCTTTATTTCGCGAGTTGAAGACGGCTCGAAAAATTTTCACTCAGAGCTCTTTTACCATGGACGTTTTTTTTTTTGTTGTAAAAACCATACCCTCTTCTCTCGTGTCAGTGCAGCCTATTCCAACCTAAAAATCGTCTTCAAAACAGCGCTCTAGACGACAAAACTGCTTCAAATATATGTAACATCCCTTCTTTTCTCCAAAGCACCAAATATGCTTTTCAACTTTCACACAATTAATTCCCCTTTGTCTTCATTCCCCAAACATCATTAGCCTCGACCTAGAGACTCCCACATACCTTTTCATACTAACTCGGTTAATTACAAGATCATTGCACTGAAAGGGGATATTATTTCGCGAAACGTGCCCTCCTGCTCTTCCTACAGTGAGGTTAAATTCCTCGAGTATTTGGCAGGGCCCCGACAGCAGGGGGGGGGGGGGGGGGGAGGGGGAGTTTACGGTACGTAACGTCCGGAGCAAAACTAAATGCGGGACGACGAGGAATATCGCTGGTTCAAAGGCAACGTCTAACGCTGGTGGTTGGGTCATTGTAGTTTGGAAATTTGACGTTCGCATCATGAGGTGACTTGGCGAACTTTTCCTACAGGCATATAACGAGACTGTGAATTGCCGTGGAGCGTGGGAGGAGTGGGAGGGTGGGGGCTATAGGTGGGTGGGCATCTTCGTACAACTGTACAAGTTTATTTTCAAAGAATACATAACTATATATATATATATTTATATATGTATACCTCGGTTTTTATCAAACCAACTCTTACGATTCCGGATGTAAAGTAATGTGCCAATTACGCTCTTTAATTTACTAAAAGTGCATACACCCACATACGAACACGTACACACACACACACACACACACACACACACACACACACACACACACACACACACACACACACACACACACATATATATATATTGCCGTTTCTTGTGAGGGACGAAAGTTTAACGATTTTGCCATTGGGTAGCTTATATATACATATATGTCTACCTAAAGGATATATATTTTATACTGTATGGAGGGGAAATAAGTGCGCGAAGCTCTTGGCGTTTCGAAAGTGCACAGCGCACTCTAATGACGCTATAATACAAAGTAATTGGCCTTATTACCTCTGGTGCACTATTACTAATACGCACTGATTATATACACATACATGAATATATATATATATATATACAGGGTGTCCGATGGCAGATTTCAAACTTTAAATGATCATAACTTGAAAACGCGAGGTGCAAGAAGAGTGCGGCGCGAGTAGCTGAGGTCGCGTGCGTTGCAGATTTTTTAGACGCCATGGAGCGTTGGTCTGGAGAGCAACGTGCTTTCGCTGTGGAGGCGTATTTATCTAGTCGTTTTTCTCTTACTTTGGCGCGGCGTAAATTCGGTAACCGCTACAACATTCGCCAAATAAGTGACGCGCCATCGATAAATTTGATCCAAAGTTGGGTAGCAAGATTTAGAGCTTCAGGCTCGGCTGTAAACAGGCATCACCAAAATCAAGCAGCCTCTGTATCAACTCCGGAAAACATTCAACGTGTGAGTGATTCTGTTTTAGAAAATCCACGAATGTCATTGAGAGTCCGTTCGTCTGTTTTGGGTATTCCAAAATCGACACTGCATGAAAATATGAAGAAAAAAAATAAAATTTCATCCGTATAAAATTCAAATAATTCCAAAATTGAACGACAGCGACTACCCAACAAGAATAACTTGTGCTCAAAAGATGCTGGAGACTTTTTCCACCGAAAAAGGGGGGGGGGGAGAGGGAGGGAGAGAGAGAGAGAGAGAGAGAGAGAGAGCCAATTTTGCGAGAGAAGAATCTGGTAAGATCGTAAACCTTAAGATCATTTGCACAGCCCACGTCCCTTCTGCTGCTGCCGACGCCACATATCTCTCTACCCCCTGCTGCGTGAGGCGTATGACATTTCGTTTTTGGCTAGGGACGCGCACGTTATGCGTTACGAGGGAACTCGAGAGAGATCATCCTCCGTTCCTTTTCAACCACCCCCTCCCCCTAGCCTTCCACACTCTTCGGTTCCCTCTCGCGTTCTAACCTCTGTACGGTGTCCTTTGCCTCCTAGTTACTCGCAGGAATGCAATTAGAAACGTTCATCCTTCGCCTTCGCTATGTTTAATTTCTCGTTCCCCGAGAAACCCACCATCCGCCTCGTTTCACGCTGTACTCTTCGTACTACACGATCCTCGTCATCCCCTTACGGATATCGTAACCCGCAGAATACGCGCTCAGCAGGATCGTTCTACCACTGGCTCGTTTACTCCGGACGGGTGCGGCAAATACAATCTTGGCTTTTTTTTTTGCAGCGCAACCAACACGTGCTTCGTGCACATGTCGTACACACTCAATGCACCTGAGCCAAAGATAGAGAGGGAGAGGGAGAGAGAGAGAGAGAGAGAGAGAGAGAGAGAGAGAGAGAGATCGGGGAAGTGACACCTATATATTATGTGTATGACTTAATTTTTGCAGATTTTTCAGCAAATTTATTTAATATAAAAAAATAGAGAACAACGAACTTAATCTTGGAAATATTGTCCATCGTTTTCTATGACCTTGCGCCATCTCTCAGGTAAACATACGAATGCCGTCGCGAAAGAAACTTGCAGGCTTCGAGGCGATAAAGTCATCGACGAATTTACGCACATCGTCCAGCGTTTTGAACTGTTTATCCACTAAGGCGTGCTGCATTGACCGTAACAAATGGTAGTCGGATGGGGCCAAGTCTGGTGAATATGCCGCGTCCGGGAGAACTTCCCATCCCAAGTTCAAGAGGGTCTTCTGAGTCGCGCGAGCAACGTGAGGTCGAGCGTTGTCATGCAGCGGTATGACTTGCCTGCTTCCTTGCCCAGTGAATAGCCTTTTCTGATCAAGTTCTTCGCTCAGTTTGTTCAATTGTCGGCTGTAGCGTTCCGCAGTCACCGTCTGACCAGTTTCCAGGAGTTCGTAATAAAGCACACCCTCCATATCCTGTCCAGGGCACGGCTGGTCACTAAGATCGAAATCACGACTTCTAAAACGTTTGTATCAATAATTACACGTTTCATAAGACACAACGTTGGCACCAAGAACACTACAAATTGATTCCCGTGCTTTAGAAGCATTTTTTCCTTGTTGGAATTCGTATAAAATCCAGTGCCGAATGTGCTGTTTATCAGTTGCCATCGTAAACTCTGCTATTCCGAGAGGTTATGTAACTCACGTAGACTTGTCGTTCGGTGTTCTGAAACCTTGCGTCCGATTCTTTCAAAACCACAAAAGACCGCGAAAATATTTCTATTTTAAATATAATTTTAAGCTCGAACAAAAAATCTGTAAAAATCAAGTCATACACCTAATATATATATACTAAGCGCAACAATTGAAGGACCACTCTTTTCTCACAAAAATTTGGATCATATTTGAACAGCTATAGGGTAAGGGGATATAGAAGTATCCACCTAAGCTTCAAAGCGGTGAAAAAAAAAACAGATACAGTTTACGAATCAGTTTTTTTTTTAATTGAAATAATATCTAGCATTCTAATTAAATTATGAGCGACAATTAGGAATTTTAATTGTTTTTTAAACAACAAAGTAAAAAGTGCAAAAAGGGAGTTGCGAACTCTTAGACGTGCGGACGTTAAAGAGTACGCACGAGGATCGATAAGAGTACGCCAGCTTCATTCGACACACATCGCAAATAAAGTTGCCCATATTTGTATGAGAGCTGGCGAGCTGGAGAACTGGAGCAATGGAGCACTGGAGAACTGGAGAACTGGAGGGCTGGAGAGCTGGAGAGAGAAAGAGAGAGAGAAAGAGAGAGAGAGAGAGAGAGAGAGAGAGAGAGAGAGAGAGAGAGAGAGAGAGAGAGAGAGTTGGAGAGTTGGAGAGATAGAGAGCTGGAGAATTGGAGAGTCGTGTAGTTCGTGAAGTTCTCGAAGTTCGCGAGGATCGTGAAGTTCGAGAGTTCGTATCGCCCCAGAGATGTAGCTGGTGTGGATATCTTCAGCCTCTTACGAAGAGTGGCTTCAGTCGCTTCCAATGTACGTGCTACCGCCCTTATAGATTCACCATCATCAACTCGATTCCTTGCATTTTCAAGATCCGTAATTGACCATAGACTTTGGTCGGTAGTCCGTTTCCTTCGGGACATGCTGAAAGTAAAACAAAAAACATAATCTTTAACAACAGTCGTATAAGGGTACGCACGTACCCCTACACACCTAAGCACTGCGTACTCCTATACGACCCGCACATTTTTAACAAAGATAACTGTTAGTGCCATTTATTGATGAGATGCGCAATTTCTTTCATTTTGAACAATAACCTTAGTAAACCGGCGCACAAAATTAATAGTTGTTTTTCAAGTAAGTAAATTGTGTTTCGTACTTGTAATGCTTTGAAAATGTCAAAAATAAATAATAAATCGCAACCAAAACTTCAAACTTACCTGGCCTCTCCGTTTTATTCCACTTTGGATTTTTTTTTGTTTCAAACACTTACCATGTTAGGCGGTTCAAACACAACAAAAGTCAGCTTCCATTGGCAAACCGTTTCGTCCACAGCGTAACGGCGTACTCTTATCGCCCGCGTACTCCTATACCAACTTACCCTATCTCAGTACAAAAAAACGGTAGAATTTTGAATTGGTGACCTGCTAAATTCTGCTGCATCCGTCGGAAGAACCAGTAATCAGAAGGAGCAATGTCCGGAGAATACGGCGGGTGCGGTAAAATATTCCATTTGAGCGTTTCCAAATATTTTTTTACGACTTTTGCGACATGAGGCCGATCGTTGTCATGCAGAAGCATAATTTTGTCATGTCTTTGCTCGTATTCCGGCCGTTTTGCTCGTAATGCACGGCTCAAACGAATCAATTGTAGTCTATACCGATCGCCCGTAATGGAATCGCCAGGTTGTAGCAGCTCATTGGCTCATTTGGCTGTCCAGGGCGAGGCTTGTCTTCAACGCTGAAATCACCGTTCTTAAAGCGTCGAAACCATTCCCTACATGATTCATCAGTTGGAGCATCATCACCATAAACTTCAACAAGCATTCGATGCGCTTCAGCTGCACTTTTCTTCCAATTAAAGCAGAAAAGTAAAACTTCCCGCAAATGCTGCTTAGTTAACACAAACATTTGACATATTCAACACAGTAAAAAACAAGGTTTTTAATGGAACTCAAAGCGATATAAACTGAATGTTATTGACAGATGTCTAACCTCTCTGAAACCACCGAAATCAGCTGTCACTATGAAACATTCATAACAGCCAGAGCCATCTCTTGAAAACGGACCGAATTAATTTGTACTCCCAATACTATTCAACTACTTTCATACCACTGAAACTGATTTTCAGTGCGATTTTCCATATCATAGCGTTTATACTTTGGTTACAGTTTCGATTATATCCTCTTAAACCTCTAATTGACAGTGGAATCGGACCTTTCAAGAAGAAATCTATACTCGGATACTAGTTTCATAGAAGCGAAGGGCGAATCTGTCTAAGGGACATCTATCTAACGCACAGTGCGGTAGAAAAAAATCAACATCTTTGTTAATATTGTACATACAGACTTCGCATTAAGCTTATCATTTTCTTAAAGATTCAAACTATGAGAAAAGTGTGGTGTAAACCCCTTAAACATATGCGAATCTCGGAATTTTGCCGTTGCTCGTTAAAAGTGGCGTAACTCTATTAAAAAAAAATACCTATAAATCGCAAAAGGCTTTCGTTATGCTAAAACAATGTGCAAAAAATCAGACTCCTGGAATTTGCTTTTCCTCGTGGCCCGACGTCGTGAAAATAAATTTAAAAAAAATTGTTAAATCTTCCCGTTTTCATACGGAATGCCACACTGACTTGCGAAACATGAAAATTCGACAAGTGCCGCTGTGATCGGTATTTCCTAAAAATTGGAATGGGTACTTCGCTCACCTTGCCACTTCCATATGTTGTTTGGGGAGGGGGGTATAGCAGAAAAAGAAATCAACGCGTTTTATTGTACGTTTGTACGAATTTTCGTACGAATGTACGAATGTTTTGTTACATCAATGTACGAATGTTCATTTGCCGAGCTAATAACGGGTCCTCTTGAATAATTTTGCACAAAACAATTCTATCGTTGAATTTGAATTTCCCTCAATTCTTCTTTACCATTCGTCGATCAGGCAACTCTTCGTATTGGAGTCGTAGCGGTCTTGCCCTTAGCCGCAACCCTCTTCGATATCTTCCTATGATCATGTACCCTCTGCATTTAAATTAGCGAAATTTCTACGTTGCCAACAATTGATTCGCTGGCTGACGAGTTCGCGTCGTTGCCGACCACGAGCTATCGAGGCTCCCGATTGATTCGCGCCAGTTGACATTGCCAACCGCGCAAAAGTGCCTCGTGATGACAATATTACAATAGTGAATCGTCACTATTGAGATACGTTGACATCAATTCGGCTACGACCTGCGCTGTCGATAAGAGCGCTGCAGACATATTCCCGTTGTGACATATTCGTGCAGCTAGCGTTTCGACCGACCGTCGAGAACGAACGAACGAGTCGATTGAAGATAAACCACGCAACTGAAGGCCTTTATCTTCAAGAACTGATGACAATGACGACAGAATCCGTGATCCTTGTGCGTTCAGATCGTCGATTGACAGTCAGAATGATCGGAGAAGAGTTGAATTTGACACACACACCACCGTTCATCAGATTTTCAACAATGAATTGGTGATGAGAAAAATTGCTGTCACACAGCAATTTCAATAAACGAGCTTTTGACCAGTAAAAAAACATTCCTGTGGCTCCTCAGCTTCCTAATTGCAAAAAAATATAATTGTCTTCCTCGAAATAACTTCTCAAGGAAGTTATTTCGAGGAAGACAATTATATTTTTTATTATATTTTATTATTATATTTTTATTTTATTACAATTTTTTTAAAAATTATATTGCATAGTTCCCTTTTTATAAATAATTTTCTGACGATTTTCTCATGGAATTTTATCCTTTTTGTTTTAGAAATGCGTCATTTTGACAAAAAACAATATATAAAAAAAATTCCTACGCACTTCTATAGCTATTCTTATATATAATCGAAAAAAACTTTAGTCTCTCATCATAACTCAAAAATTGTAGGAGCTGTTGGTCCGGCCGTTGCCCTTCTATAAATAAAGGCGTCATCGGAAAAATGCTGCACAGTCACTATTTTGACGTGTATCGCTGTGAAAAAATAATTTCGTATAGTTAGTTACGTGTATAATAAAACCCCTATTTTGTAATTCCGATTTATTTTATGGTTTCGCGAGAAAAAAAATCACAAATTATGCTCTTTTTTGGCCTCAAGAGTGGCCTAAGGCTTTAACTATCGGCCGATAGAAAGTCTGCGGTCTGCGGGGACTCTAAAATTGATTGGTTCTTCGAACTAGTGGAAAGCGTTTTTTG
This sequence comes from Ophion ventricosus, assembly GCA_963932345.1. Taxonomy (NCBI): domain Eukaryota; kingdom Metazoa; phylum Arthropoda; class Insecta; order Hymenoptera; family Ichneumonidae; genus Ophion; species Ophion ventricosus. The sequence goes on along the minus strand of OZ010715.1, from coordinate 33,620,565 downwards.
TGCAACAATTTCAGGCATTAAACAAAAAAAACTGAACATTTTTTATCTTATTACATATTATTTAAAGAATATTCATGAAATATTTTATTTAAATGTTAATTACCCAATATTCATGAAAACATTTTACTTGAATACTAATTATCTAATATTCATGAAACACTTTATTTAAATATTTTTAACCAAATATTCATGAAATATTTAACTTAAATATTAATTATTCAATATTCATAAAATATTTTACTGACATGTTAATCACCCAATATCCATGAAATATTTTATTTATATATTAATTGCTCAATATTCATGAAATATTTTATTTTAATATTAATTACCCAACATTCATTATACAGGGTGGACCACGCAACGTGTGCACCTCTTTTACGACCAAAATATGCGTTGCACAAAAGAATGTTTTATACAAAAGTTACATGGTTTATAAAGCTACACTATGTGGTGCATTTATTTTTTTTATAGGTGGAGGCGCTTCGAAGATTTGAAGGTCAACGTCATTTCTTCAAATGGAATGCTATATTTTTTATAGCGTGATATGATAGAGTATCGAATTCTGTGTAAAAAAGTATAGACCTTTATTAGCTCTAGAGTTAATAGCTAACGAGTAATTTCACTTTATTACTTTAAAATTTTCTTCACGTAATATCAAGTTGGAGATTCAAATCTACTACAAATTTCTGAATGGCAGTGTTTACATCACAGTGTGCATCAATATGAACACATTTACCACATCACACACACTTATCATGATTCACAATCTTCTCAATGATTGTAATCCAGTATTAAAGTATCCTTCGGTGATTGTGCGTGATTATTATCAGAAAGATAAAAGTGAAAATTAATGAATGAATCTCCAACTCGATATGACGTGAAGAAAATTTTGAAGTAATAAAGTGAAATTACTCGTTAGCTGTTAACTCTAGGGCTAATAAAGGTCTATACGTTTTTTACTCAGAATTCGATACTCTATCATATTACGCTATAAAAAAATATAGCATTCCATTTGAAAAAATAAAGTTGACCTTCAAATCTTCGAAGCGCCTCCACCTATAAAAAAAAATAAATGCACCACATAGTGTAGCCTCATAAACCATGTAACTTTTGTATAAAACATTTTTTTGTGCAACGCATATTTTGGTCGTAAAAGAGGTCGTGCACACGTTGCGTGGTCCACCCTGTATATTCATCACAAATATTAATATTCACTCATATATAGGCTGCGGTAAATATAACATTATATTTTATCAATTTTTCCTATTTTCTTTCTATCTTAACAATTTATTATCCCCCCCCCCTGCCCTCCCCCCGTCCTCACAATTGACTTTATCCTACCCAATTTTTTTTTCGTTTTTTCTTCCATCATTGTTGATCACGGAATTGTGTATTACCGGTTGTTTTTTTTTTCGTCGAGGGCTCTAGGGCTGTCGCGAAGTAGCGATATCCTCCGCAATTCCGGACACGACCGTTGTCGTTCTTATTTTTCTTCTCTCTCTCTCTCTCTCTCTCTCTCTCTCTCTCTCTCTCTCTCTCTCTCTCCCCCCCCCCCACTCTCTCTCCCCCACGCTCTCTCTCTCTCTCTCTCTCTCTCTCTCTCTCTCTGTCTCTCGCTCTCTCTCTCTTTTTATTTGCCATCTACGCGTCGGTTCGACAACTTGTCCGCGGCCAAATCGATGAAGCCAACTGCGGCAACGTGCGCGCACGTGCGCGCTCTTCGAATGTTTCCCTCTCACGGGAGCAAGCTCCCTTATCGGGATGCTGGACATAACAAGCAGCAGTGGCGGCGGGGCGGGATGGGGGTGGGGGAAGGGCGGGGGGGGGGGAGGGCATAAACGCATCCGCGATATTCGATAAATTAAGGAAGAAGAGCTCTCAGGGTGGCTCTTTTCGTTTTCGACAAAATTTCGCCTACGAAGATCACTTGAACATTCTTGTTCATTAGGGTAAGGTGGTATAGGATTACGCACCTAAGCTTCAACGCGGTGAAAAAAACAAACAAATATATTTAACGAATCAGTTTTTTTTTTTTCATTGAAAGAATATCTAGTACTCTAATTAAATTATGAACGACAATTAGGAATTTCAATTTTTTTTTACATAACAAACAAACCCAAACAAAAAGGGATTTGCGAACTCTTAGACATATACGGACGTATATGTCTACGTACGCCCCTTGTGGGGGAGGAGGGGGCGAAGCACCCCCGGGGGGGGGGGGGGGGCGGTCGGTGAGGCGGCACCCCACCAATGCAGAAAAAACTAGATTTTAAATGAATAAAAATAACACGGACCCACCCACACACACACACACATGCACTCTGGAAGTGGGAGGTAGGTGGATTTGTCAAAAAAGCTCTTCTGAGCACGATGCCGAAGAAAAAACGGCGCGATCACTTCCCTCTCCCCCCCCCCTTGCCCTCGTTGAAAGTTTGTCAAAATGTATCATTTCAAAGACGAGACTGGAAATCGGCGAAAATGGTGTCTGTGTGGGTTTGTTTGGGTTTGTTTGTTTGGGTTTCCGGATTTCCGCGCACTTCAAAACCCCATAACTTTTGATGAGGCGGGTGACCGCCGCGATTTATCTTCACCATCGTGTTCAGGGGGTCATTTTCTATAAATCCCCCCCCCCCCCCCCCCCCCCCCCCCACCCTAGAGGGGGGGGGGTGATTTTGTAAACATTTACCAAACTATTGTTATAACAATCTTCTTTTTTTTTTTTTTTTAAAGATTCTATTTCGACGCTTTCATTTGAACCTCACGGAATTTCAGTTGAACGTAAAAATTTATGTAAAATGTATCGTTTAGTAATTTGTTGTAGTAATTATATGTAACCAATTTTTTGTCATAAATAAACAAATAATATAAATAAATAAAGAATTTTAATTTCGTAATCTATGTTAATAATCATTTAAATATTACGTTCGGTGCTCCTGCACTGACGAAAAAATGCTATACATATTAACTAGATGCGTCTATTTGATTTTTTTTTCATAAAATTTTTCTTTAATTTGTATTTTCAACTTTGAAATAAAATTTTTTTTATTTAAATTTGAATTTTTAAAAATTAAATCTATTAAATAAAAATTTTTTATTTCGAAGATATTTATTTATTCAAATCAAGATCTATTTAATATCGTTCAATAACTAAATATTTTATTTATTCCTAATAAATGTGTGATTCGCTTTCATTCGTTCCAAAAAAAAAAAAACAATTTACAACAATAATATGTAATGATGATAAAATTCACTGTCCGTAATAATAAAGTATTGCAAAAAGATATGCTTAAGGAGCGTTTAATTCACGACGTATATTTTTTTTCTTTCGCCTCTCGCCGCGAACAAACAAAAGTGAAACGAAGAAGAACTTTTTCAAGCGATCAACTTGTGCAAGGTTTCTATCATAAACAGGTCCGTCGTATATTTTTGCCTCGATTCAAAGAAAGCTTCGAGGATCCTACGACGATATTCCGTGTTCTTAAAGCTCCAGGTATACAACGGCACAGGACTCTCGTAAAGACGTACAGTGAAAGTGGCACCCTCTGCAAGGTGGAGAACAGGAAAGTACGAGCCGGAGTGTGTCTGCCTCGTATACACCCGTTGCTTCTCGGCATGCACTCGATAACTACGGCTATACACGAGGCATTCAACGCCAAATCGACGACTTTCCCGCCCCACCCCCTTCGATTTGGCTGAAACTTTAATACGTTATTGTTTTCATCTGAAAACGCTTGTGTGATTTTTTTCAAATTTTTTTTTACATAATCACCAATACGTAGTCAAATTTTGAAAAAAATCGCCCGTTTTTTGTTTCTTTTCAAATGCTCGTAACTTTCTAAAAATGAACGCGTTTGAAAAAATCGCGTATTTTTTCAAACAACTAAATCATGTCGAAGATGACTTTGAATATTTTTCAAATATTTTTTTTTCACAAAGAACATTTTAAAACGAAGATTAAGAAAAAAACAGATCTTAATCGGTCCATTTTTCAGAAAGTTATGAGCATTTGAAAAAAAAAAACGGGCGATTTTTTTCAAAATTTGGCTACGTATTGGAGATTATGTAAGAAAATGTGAAAAAAATCACACAAGCGTTTTAAGATGAAAACAATAACATATTAAAGTTTCAGCCAAATCGAAAGGAGTCTGGCCGGAAAGTGGTCTACTTGGCGTGGAATGACCCATATATATGTGTGTGTGTGTGTGTATATATATATATATATATATATATATATATATATATATATATTTATTCGACAAACGAATCCGCAAGCTGTATTAGAAAGCTGCCTCACCCACTTGCGACCCCCGGCGAGTACTTATCATATAAATTGCTCGCATTTTACTTCTTCTTTGCGCTCTCTGCCTGCCTTGTACGTTTTCGTTTGTTCTCCAATTTTTCTTCGTTTTTTTTTTATCCTTTCTCAGCATCCGATAGCGAATTTCAAGAATCGATGGACATTTTCTCTGGAATATATATATATATATATATATATATATATATATTATAGGTTTGATAAAACAAATTACAAATCCTTTAATATTTTTCATTTTTTTAATCTTTTTAATTTACTCTTCCTTTTAGCCGCTTTTTTTACGTTTAACTCAAAAAATATCGATCGTACGGTAAAAACTGTAAGGATCAAAGTTATAGAGAATTAAATTTGCAACAACTTCAGTTTCTGATTTTTTTTCCAAAAAGTCGAATTTAACCGAGTTATTGAGCAAAAACGATATATATATACATATATTCTTTGCGCTCTCTGCAAGAATATATATATATATATATATATATATATATATATATATATAGAGAGAGAGAGAGAGAGAGAGAGAGAGAGAGAGAGAGAGAGAGAGAGAGAGAGAGAGAGAGAGGGAGAGGGAGAGAAATACTGAAGGGCGGGGAGGGGGGGACACAACATTTTCCAAAAGAGCAAAGCGATGATCAAAGCTAGAGAGAGGGTGATGAGGCTCTGTAAAATGAGAATTTATCGAGCATTTATTGCATGTATCGGGTCTATGCGTAATTCCGTAGCGAAAATTCCGACAGATGTCGTTCGCAGTTGTTTCTCCGCTCGCACATGCGTCAACCATACGAAATGTCGTATATCAAGTGAAAGCTGAAACTTGTGCCAACAGCTCAGTTGGGTTAGACAAAAGAAATGCTGAAATTGCAACTCCCATAAGTAATTTTATTGCTCTATCCTTTAAGAGGGGAGGGGCTCACTGGTAGTCTCAATTCTAAGTTCGCCGCCATTTTTAATTTAAGGGGGAATCGTTTTTGCTCAATAACTCGTTTAAATTCGACTTTTTGGAAAAAAAATCAGAAACTGAAGTTGTTGCAAATTTAATTCTCTATAACTTTGATCCTTACGGTTTTTACCGTACGATCGATATTTTTTGAGTTAAACGTAAAAAAAAGCGGCTAAAAGGAAGAGTAGATTAAAAAGATTGAAAAAATGAAAAATATTAAAGGATTTGTAATTTTTTTTATCAAGCCTTCATGGTTCAATATTGAATATATATATGGTTTCTTTTTTTCAGCACGAGCCCAAGGCGAAAAAAGTTCTTTTGTCGAGTATTATACGAAATTTTATTGTACTAGGTGTGAAAATGGTCCATTATCGTACCGACTGGAATAAAATAAATGAATCAACAATCCTCGGCGATTTTGAGGCCTTGTATACGCGAAAAAATTCAAAATTTTTCATTTTTTTTAAATTTTTGATTCCATCAGCCTGAACGGTTAGGAATATTTTAAGCTTTACAGAATGGAAAAATTCCAAAAATTGTTAAAGTTACAGCATTTAGAGCGCGTAATAGATACCGCGCGGCGCGCCCGACCGCCAACTTCAAAGCCGTTTTTCCACGATTCACTTTTTTGAACCTTGTGAAAGTTCTAACACTTGAACGAAGGTTCAGATCGCTTTGAAATTTTTACAACATATTCTTAGTATCATCACCTATCGTGTGAACCACAGAAACAAAAATTGCAATGACACAAAAAAATATAAAAATTAAAATACCGACAGAAAATTGAGTAAAAAAATTTTAAGTTTCGAATTTTTATTATAATAATTTTTTTTAAATAATATTGTTGGTTCACACTGAAGATACATTCATTATGCAATTATAAATATGTTCATTTTTTTTTTCACACACCCACATCGATGCCGAGAACGTTCACCATCAACGCGCGCGCAAAAAAAATACATTGCTTTATTATGTTATATCTCCGCCATTTGTTAATATTTCTGATTTTTTTTTTTACATATACTTAACCATGTGCATAAATGATCTGTAAAAAAAAATGTTGTCAATATATGCATCATTTTTTTTCAACCGCGTGTAGAAAAGTACCGTCGAAAATCGGCGAAATCGCGTATATAAGGCCTTAATGTATTCTCACTGTTGAATTAGCGACAGGACAACTTCGTTCGTTGCACTGAGCGAATCCAGAAGCACAGGGAAAAAGAAAGTCCGAAACCATACCCGGCGCGAAAACTTCTCAAATTCGTGTGCCAGGGATTAAGGGGTGGTCCCGTCGGGTATAGCATTTCTTCGGCAACTTAATTCTTCCCCGCTTGCATAATGCATACATAGATATATATGCGTCGTTGAAGCACCGTCTTCCCCCGGCGGGGAGAAACGCGGGTTATCTCTACCTATCTGTTTCCACCCCCTCTTTGTACATATATATATATATATATATGATTTTTTTGTTTCTTTTTTACTCCCCGTATATTAAGAGTATATGAGGGGGTGTGCGGGCGCGCACGGGGAGCCATCATTAACTTTGATACGGTTCCCCGTGCCTTGGGGTAAATCCCTTCTTTTTAACTCTCCTTCCGTCAACGTATACAGGACGTCTCAAAAAAAAAAAAAACATTACAACCTCCATCTCAAAAATTAGGGTTTGTGACAAAAAAAAAACTTTTCAAATGAAAGTCCCGTTTCAAGAGACTCGGAAGATGGAAATTTCAACGCCAAGGTCGTGTGAAGGTCAATCTCGAAATTTTTAATTAACTCTGGAATAGTACACTATTTTTGGATAAATTTCCGAAAAGTTGTTCGTCCGATTTGTGCTGAAATTTTGCACACATGTTCCATTTATATATATACAGTACTGGACAAACAAAAGTACGTAAGAGTGGAATTTTTTTACTGCACTGAAATTTACATAGCGGACTCAAAAATAAAGGTAATTGAATTTCCGAAGTGGCATTTCAAAGAGGACAAGTTTACCTTTATTTTGTTTTTTTTTAGAAAATTCTGTACGATTTCTTTTCGCCCCGGTGCGCACTTTTGAACGTGGCCATTTTTCGGCTATTTTTTGGCCGTCGAAAATTAACTGCAAAGTTTGTGGAAAATTTTTTCCTTCGTTTTTTCCATGGGAAACTTAAAAAGAATATCAAAACCGATATTTTTCTTTTTTAGAAAGTCTCGTGCGTTTTTTTTTTTCGCCCTAGTATTGCATTTTTAGCTAAAAAAGACATGTTTTAGAAAAAAAAAGGCGTCATCGAAGAACTATAGGGTTTCAGGGGAAATGTCAAGAGGGTCAAAAGTTGCACGGGTTTACACTGGAGTGGCTAGAATTTTTTCAGAATTTTTCTTGGACATTTTTTTTACCATTTTTGGTTGGAACTTTGATGAGTGGAGAGGCTCCACTTGGGAATTATGGGGTCTAGGACAATTAAGAAAGGAAATTTGTTTACATTTTCATTTTTAATTAACGACAATTTTTCTAGATGTTTTTTGTTTTGAAAATAAAAATTAAAAACTGGAAATGAAAAAAATGAAAAAAAAATTCTAAAAAAGTGGTTATTAATAAAAAATGAATATGTAAACAAATTTCCTTTCGCAATATATTGTCCTAGACCCCATAATTCCCAAGTGGAGCCTCCCCACTCACCAAAGTTCCAACCAAAAATTGTAAAAAAAAGACAAAAAAATTCTGAAAAAATTCAAGCCACTCCAGTATAAACCCATGCAACTTTTTACCCTCTTGACATTTCCTCTGAAACCGTATATTTCTTCGATTACGCCTTTTTTTCTGAAACATATCTTTTTTAGCTAAAAATGCAATACCGGGGCGAAAAAAAATCGTACGAGACTTTCTAAAAAAAACAAAAATGTAGGTTTTGATATCCTTTTTAAGTTTACTGTGGAAAAAAACGAGGAAAAAATTTACAAACTTTGCACTTAATTTTCTACGGCCAAAAAATAGCCGAAAAATGGCCACGTTCAAAAGTGCGCACCGGGGCAAAAAAAATCGTAGAGAATTTTCTAAAAAAAGCAAAATAAAGGTAAATTTGTCCTCTTTAAAGCGCCACTTGGGAAATTCAATTACCTATATTTTTAAGTCCGCTATGTAAATTTTAGTGCGGTAAGAAATATCGACTAGTGCGTACTTTTTTTTTGTCCAGTACTGTATATATAAAATTGTTCCGTGACTGATTGACTGACTGACTGACTGACGGACAACGCACAGCCTAAACTACTGAAGATAGAAACATGCAATTTGGTACATATGTTCCTCAGACGGTGCAGAGGTACATTAAGAAAGAGGTACATTAAGAAATGTCCTTTGGGACGAAAAAATGTGGATTTCGTGCCAAAGGACATTTGGTCCTAGTGGACTAATAAATTTAATCTAATATTTCTCTCTCTATCTCTCTCTCTCTCTCTCTCTCTCTCTCTCTCTCTCTCGCTCTCGCTCTCGCTCTCGCTCTCGCTCTCTCTCTCTCTCTCTCTCTCTCTCTCTCTCTCTCTCTCTCTCTCTCTCTCTCTCTCTCTCTCTCTCTCTCTCTCCCTCTCTCTATCTGCTCGTCCCTATACCATATTATTAGACATCCTGTTTGATAATCTACCATATAATCCAGGAAGCCCCAAGCAAAACTTACCCGGTCTAAAATCAATTTGGGTCAATCGGGCGAGTGTACCATATTCCTTGAGCGGGCGCCACATACTCACGTAGCAATTTCCGGCTATTCGTGTAGATATACATAGATCTCGTCAATTACGTGGATATATATATATATATATATATATGCGGGTTGATTTTGCCTGATCAATTGGGAAAACTCCCGGTCAGCTGGCGAGGCTCGGACAAACTTTCGACCACTAACGTTCGTACATCGAAATTTCGCAACTTTTGGGCTTTGAGCTAAACGAAACATTGATCCAATCTTTGAACTGCAGAAACATACGTTTTTGGCACTTGGAAAAAAAAAACGCAAAAAACGTCGGGCGTTTTACGAACATGCGAGATAAAATTAATGAGAATTTAAACTGATACGCAAAGAAGATGAATGATTTGGGTTCATTTTCAAATGTTTCTTTTTTTTTAAAATAACAAAACGAGATTCGAACTTCTTTACTTGACTCAGTACTTTGTTGCCATGCTATTACACTGACAGAAAAATTCTTTTGATATTAAGTAGGTGCGTGTATTTGATTTTTTTTGAATTTGAATTATTGGGAGTACAAATTAATTCGGTCCGCTTTCAAGAGATAGCTCTGGCTATTATGAATGTTTCATAGTGACAGCTGATTTCGGTGGTTTCAGAGAGGTTAGATATTTGTCAATAACATTCAGTTTATATCGCTTTGAGTTCCATTAAAAACCTTGTTTTTTACTGTGTTGAATATGTCAAATTTTGTGTTAATTAAGTAGCATTTGCGGGAAGTTTTATTTTTCTGCTTTAATTGGAAGAAAAGTGCAGCTGAAGCGCATCGAATGCTTGTTGAAGTTTATGGTGATGATGCTCCAACTGATAAATCACGTGGGGAATGGTTTCGACGCTTTAAGAACGGTCATTTCAGCGTTGAAGACAAGCCTCGCCCTGGACAGCCAAATGAGCCAATGATCTGCTACAACCTGGCGATTCCATTACGGGCGATCGATATAGACTACAATTGATTCGTTTGAGCCGTGCATTACGAGAAAAACGGCCGGAGTACGAGCAAAGACATGACAAAATTATTCTTCTGCATGACAACGCTCGGCCTCGTGTCGTAAAAGTCGTAAAAACAAATTTGGAAACGCTCAAATGGGATATTTTACCGCACCCGCCGTATTCTCCGGACATTGCTCCTTCTGATTACTGGTTATTCCGACGGATGCAGCAGGATTTAGCAGCTCACCGGTTCACTTCTTTCGCAGAAATCGAAAATTGGCTCAAAACTTGGATCGCCTCAAAAGACGAGACTTTTTTTCGAGATGGAATTCGAAAATTGCCTGAGAGGTGGGAAACAGTAGTAGCCAGCGATGGACAATACTTTGATTAATCTATTCATACCTTTTATTTTGAAATAAATGGATTTTATACCACAAAAAAGCGGACCGAATTAAGGGGCCAGTCCACTTTGGAGCCACGAAAAAAAGGCTATTTCCGCGATTTTTTTTGAGGATTTTATAAAAGATATGAATATAAAAGTTGTTGGGCTTGATAAATAAAGTCTTGAAATACATTTAAAAAAAAATTTAATTCATTTTTATTCATTTTTAAGTACAAAAACTATAGTTTAACGTAACGCCTCAAAAATAGGTGGGCTAGGTAGCTCCATCACAACTCGGCAACGGCTTGTTTGAAACAAAAAAATCAAAGTCCGTTAGATTCAGTATGACACCACCTACAAAATGACCCTCGGATATAAAGTTTTATCAAAAAATAAAAAAATGGCAGATGAAAAACGAAAAAAGTAAAAAAAAACGCGTTTTTTTCGCAGTTTTTTCGCAAAAAAAAGAGTAAAAATCGAAATTTTAAAACCATCGAGGGTCATTTGTTGCGAATCATGTTTACAATATGTGGTTCAAATTTCAAGAGAATCGGTTTATTAGTTTTAGAGATACGATGGAGCTAGATTTTGAAAACGTTGTTTCGAGAAAAAAGCGTTTGAAGTTTATACTATGAAAAACTCGGACCTAAACTCAATCGGCAATTCCTGCACCGTACAAAATCCCTTCTGATTGCTCATCATCGTCGATTTCTTCAAGTCTTGCTTGCTTTCGTTTGGTTCTGGTCTCTTTTGAGCACTCAGAACTGCGGCGGTTTGCAGAGCGAACACGCTCGTCATCGCGATTGTCGGCGAATCCGATGGCAATCGGGCCGAGTTTGGCGCCCATTTTTTCCATTATTTTAACCACTGGACGAAATCCTTCATTAAAGACACACGTGGAAACTT
>OZ010715.1:33587161-33609176 GCA_963932345.1 Ophion ventricosus | reverse complement strand
CGTCCACCAACAACGAGTGCAACTCGCTCTCCGGGCTTTCCGTTCAACATTGCACACGCCTGCGGGTAATGAAGTTATAGGAATAGCCGAACACCCTAGCATCGCCCACACCCACACAATATTCCGTGAGAGCGAAACCGACACGTCCATGTGTGCTTTGTCAGTTACCCAAAGAGAGAGACAGATAGAGAGAGAGAGAGAGAGAGAGAGAGAGAGAGAGAGAGAGAAGCTGCCAGGTCGTACATGCTCAAGTTACGAGCAACGCTGCACATCCTGGACAAGGAGTATTTGTATATATGTAACACCAGTGCTACTCGACATCCAACCGCCAACTGCCGCGCCGGCTAACCCGCATGCACTTCCGTTTCGATTTTCCTTCTTCTTCTTCTCCCCCTCCTTCTCCTGATCCTTCTCTCCCGCGTTCTCCACCAGGACGAGGGTAAAAGTAAAGACTCCTCCGTCCACCATTATGGCTTATGGGCCAGGCCAATTTGCGCGAAGATACCTTTGCGCACTGTACCTAACGCATCCAGAATCTTTCCTTTTTATCTTTCGTTCCTGCGGTATCGTTGGAAGGAGCAAGGCGAAAGAACAATCGATCCAGTGGCATTCTTTGGTCCAAAGGTCGCAGGAAAATGTCGTATGACAAGCAACTTTTGTGCGGGGCAAATGAAGGTGTGGCCTTGTAGAACTATTTGTCCATTTAGGTGGACCCGAAGGTACCGTAACTTTCGATTTGTATACTACACCCTCAAAGCGTAATCTTTGACTTGCAATGGGGAACGATCGACTGTTTGGGTTTGGCTTCGGCTGGACTGGAAGACAAAATCGTCATTGCTGTCCTTCAACGTTTCCGCTTCGTCATGTGGGCTATGACACAATTTTCCAAAATACAACCTAAGCAAATGAACATTAGACAAATTACAAGTGCAAAGCACCTTTTCCCAATGTACTATAGACTTGCCATGTGGAATGATCATCGGTTTGGGTTTGGTTTCGTCTGGACTGGACGACACCATCGTCATTGCGACCCTCCAATTAGTTCGTTCCGTCAATTGGGCAATCACATCATTTCCAAATATATCCAAACTAAATAAATAAACATTGCACAAATTACAATTCTAAGGCACCTTTTCCCAATGTACCATAGACTTGCAATGTGGAATGGTCATCAGTTTGGGTTTGGTTTCGTCTGGACTGGACGACACCATCGTCATTGCGATCCTCCAATTAGTTCGTTCCGTCAATTGGGTAATCACATCATTTCCCAATATAACCAACCCAAATAAATGAACATTGCACAAATTACAATTGTAAGGCACCTTTTCTCAATGTACCATAGACTTGCAATGTGGACTTGTCATCGGTTTGGGTTTGGTTTCGTCTGGACTGGACAACACCATCGTCATTGCGATCCTCCAATAAGTTCGTTCCGTCAATTGAGCAATCGCATCATTTCCCAATATACCCAAACCAAACATTGCTCAAACTGGTTTCGTCTGGACTAGACGACACCATCGCCATTGCGATCCTCCAACTAGTTCGTTCCGTCAATTGGGCAATCACATTATTCCCCATTATAGGGTAGGTAGGGGCATGTTGAGCAAGTTTGGAATTATCACCTTGTAATTCCTTAACAGTCTGCCGTTTAAAAATGAAACCTACATTGGTCAATAGGAAATTTATCTGGGAAAAAAAGTCTGTGGACGAAATTCCTGTTATCCTTATTGTTTCACAGATAATCGCTCTCAAATGACTAAGTCCATATTTGCTCAACCTGCCCCGATAGTGGGCTAAGTTGAGCATGAGTATGAGGTAATTTGGGCAAAGCAAGAATTGCTTAAAAAAATCAGACGTATGCAACAGGATTTGGTAAAATGCAGTAATAAACCAACAGTTGCTTGTCAATTAGTTAGGTTTCGAAACATTAAAGTTAATTGCAATGAACTTTGAAATATTTCTTCTCATACAATGATAGAAGAAAATCTTTCAATCACGTTTTTTTTTTACTTTCTGGTGCAAAAATAATGAAACGTCTCGTGTTACCGTCTCGTGCGCCTCATGGCAACGGGCAATGGCCTGATCCCTGCCTCTTTCCATCATTTGATGCACCCGCGTGCTGTGCTTAGTTTTCCAGATATTTCGATTGCTCAACTTACCCAACTGCTCAACATGCCCCTATCTACCCTATCCAACCCAAACAAATGAACATTGCTCAAATTACAAGTTTACGGTCGCCCTTTTCCCAATGTACCATAGTCCAATGGTGATTCCGATGTCAGTTCCTTGTCGGTCACGAACTCCGTCAGCTCGTTCGAGCTGCGTTAATATTTGCACGTCGAAAGGCCGTACATAACCTGGCTTAATCTGGCGTATACCTTGTGGCGTCTATATATTCACGTCGCACAATTCCGAGCACGCTTCTTATATGGGCCCTTCGAATCTAGCATACGATTGAAATATAAAACTCCGATTCTACGCGACCTCGAGCGACACATATGAGCAAGTAACGTTTATCGATAAAAAAGAAACCCGCTTCCACGACTTATGAATCTTTTGTGAATGTAGCAAGAAAAAGTAGCACATGTTCGCATAGTCGAGAATTCCGTTGCTCCGCTAGGTGCGAAGTTTTGACGAACGAATAGACTCAGTTTGGAAATCGCGATTGAAGAGTTCAATGGTGACCGAAAGTCAAAAATATCCACGCATAAACTTTAAAGTACATGCACTTTTTCTAACTAATGTTGATACCTATTTTTGACCAACATTAATATTGATCATTCAGATAAAAATGATAATAACGATAATAATAATGAAAATAATGTTTAGCTCGTGTTGAGAGGAGACCGCGGACACGCAATAAATAAAATCCGAAAAATTATTTAAGGGGCCAGTACACTTTGGAGCCACGAAAAAAAGGCTATTTTCGCGATTTTTTTTTAAATTTTATTTAGGATAATAGGATTTTATAAAAGACATGAATATAAAAGTTGTTGGGCTTGATAAATGAAGTATTGAAATACATTTAAAAACAATTTTAATTCATTTTTATTCATTTTTAAGTACAAAAACTATAGTTTAACGTAACGCCTCAAAAATAGGTGGGCTAGGTAGCTCCATCATAACTCGGCAACGGCTTGTCTGAAACAAAAAAATCAAAGTCCATTAGATTCAGTATGACACCAGCTACAAAATGACCCTCGGATATAAAGTTTTATCAAAAAATAAAAAAATGGCAGATGAAAAACAAAAAAAGTAAAAAAAACGCGTTTTTTTCGCAAAAAAAAGAGTAAAAATCAAAATTTTAAAACCATCGAGGTTCATCTTGTTGCGAATCATGTTTACAATATGTGGTTCAAATTTCAAGAGAATCGGTTTATTAGTTTTAGAGATACGATGGAGCTAGATTTTGAAAACGTTGTTTCGAGAAAAACGCGTTTGACGTTTATACTATGAAAAACTCTTACCTAAACTCAATCGGCAATTCCTGCACCGTACAAAATCCCTTCTGATTGCTCATCATCGTCGATTTCTTCAAGTCTTGCTTGCTTTCGTTTGGTTCTGGTCTCTTTTCTGATCGGCCGACCCATCGGCCTCAGGTAGACGAAATGAGAGCCTGACGTTCAGGTAAAAAAAAAATACTTAGAGAGCTCGGATTTTCATAAAATTTTAACACAATATTTCTGAATGGATGTACTTTCGAAAACAGTAAAAAACAATCGATTTTTTGAAATTTTCAAAGTGGACTGGCCCCTTAAAAATTCAGAAAATCCAATCAAAAACGAGATGGAATCAATATATTCTGGTGGAAGAAGTTCACATGCAGCCATACCCATCTGCCGGCATCTTCTCGTCATTCATTGATGGGACGGAGCCAATATCTGCGTGGCTGACAGATGGAATGACAGTGTTATTCCCAAGAAAAATATGATTTTTTTTTCATTAAAAAAATTAAATCTCAGAATGCAATATTTTCGGTATGCCCACGCATTTGGCATTCAAGTTTGCCGGACTAATCGAGATTTCCACTGGGAGTAAAACTTTTCAAGCGCCTGCGTTAAACTCTATGTAATTGAACGTAGAGATTCGGGCTTTAGCTACGTCTCGCAACCGGGATAAGAATATTGTGCACGATGTAACGATATTTCGGTGGACGCGACAGTGCCTTCTTCTTTTCAAAGATTCATGCCGATTAAATTTTTCATGAGCCTCAGGAGAGATCCGTGCCTCGCCAGGACACTCCTTCAGGCGCTTGGGAACCACCGCATGGACTACGAATGTCTCAGAAAGATCTTGGTCCGCTTCCCTTTTTTTTTTACACACACATACGTATGTATATGTATATATACAGGGTGTTCAAAAAGTCGTGGATCAAACGAAGTGGGCGGTAGTCAAGATTATACCCAACCAGACAAGTTGGTCCGTTTCTCAAAGAACCCAAATGTATGTTTTTTAGAAATATTTTTGAAAAATCCGTCATCAGTTGTATAAAAAAAAAATTACTTGAAAAAAACTACTCACGTGTCTCTGGGATAGGAAAATTGGTCCACCGCATGAGGATTCTAAAGTAAAACTCATAGCCCTGGTCTTTGAAAGTTTTTCACTATTTTTCTTCACTGCGAGGCAGTGCTTTACTAGAAAATCGAATTTTGCAGGTAGATCATACCAGATGTGTAAATCGAGAATGAAACTGGCAACGTAGCTTTCGATCTGGCAACACTTGGGTTGCGGGACTTGGAGGGGCGGCAGGTAAACATGTGATACGCCTTCAGTACGAGTTTGAACTACCTAGAGTCATTTGGTTGTCCGTAGTTTTTTCTAGTGCGGTTTAAAAATGAGTGACATCAATTTTGAGCAACGATGTGCTATCAGATTTTCCTTCAGGGCTTGGACACAGTGAGACGGAAACTTTTGCAAAACTTCAGCAGGCCTACGGAGACAGTGTTTTGTCAAGGGCCCAGGTTTTTTCGGTGGTTTAAGGCATTTTCAGAAGGAAGAAAGTGGATTGAAGATGAACCACGCAGCGGAAGGCCTTCATCTTCAAGAACCGATGAAAATTTCGACAGAATCCGGGATCTTGTGCGTTCAGATCGTAGATTGACAGTTAGCATGATCGGGGAAGATTTGAATTTGACTCACAACCACCGTTCATCAGATTTTCACCAATGAATTGGGGACGAGAAAAATTGCTGTCACACAGAAATTTCAATAAACGAATTTTTGGCCAGTAAAAACATTACTGCGGCTCCTCAGCCACCTTATTCGCCTGACTTGAGTCTTTGTGACTTTTTTCTCTTCCCGAAATTGAAAAATAACCTCAAGGGACGTCATTTTGGGCCACTCGAAAACATTCAAACACTCCAACCATTGAACTACCTAGACTCATTTGGTTGTCCGTAGCGATTTTTTTCGTGAAACAGTTTTTTCTAATGCGGTTTAAAAATGAGTGACATTAATTTTGAGCAACGGTGTGCTATCAGATTTTCCTTCAGGGCTTGGACACAGTGAGACGGAAACTTTTGCAAAACTTCAGCAGGCCTACGGAGACAGTGTTTTGTCAAGGGCCCAGGTTTTCTCGATGGTTTAAGGCATTTTCAGAAGGAAGAAAGTGGATTGAAGATGAACCACGCAGCGGAAGGCCTTCATCTTCAAGAACCGATGAAAATTTCGACAGAATCCAGGATCTTGTGCGTTCAGATCGTAGATTGACAGTTAGCATGATCGGGGAAGAGTTGAATTTGACTCACAACCACCGTTCATCAGATTTTCATCAATGAATTGGGGATGAGAAAAATTGATGTCACACAGCAATTTCAATAAACGAATTTTTGGCCAGTAAAAACATTACTGTGGCTCCTCAGCCACCTTATTCGCCTGACTTGAGTCTTTTTGACTTTTTTCTCTTCCCGAGATTGAAAAATAACCTCAAGGGATGTCATTTTGGGCCAGTCGAAAACATTCAAATGGCTGTAACCGATCAGATGACAGCTATTCCAGTATCCGAGTTTCAGCACTGCTATGAGAAATGGAAGCAACCGTCTCCAGTGCTGTGTGGGTTCCCAAGGAAGTTATTTTTAGGGAAACAATATTGAATGGTAATTCTATTCGAATAAAAAGAATTGAAAACAAATCAATCTCTTTACTTAATTTACACACGTCGTATTTTCATGCCAAAGCCACTCCATCGGGCTACATCTCAACATACAAAATAACCCGCCTATCGTGGGTAGTTTTTTTAAATTAATAATCTTTTTGCACAGATGGGAAACAATATTTCAAAAATATTTTAAAAAAAATCATAGCTTTGGAATCGTTGAGAAATGGTCCAACCTGTATATGAGCTTTTTGATTGAAAATGATCTTGGCAACCTCCCTAAATGGTTTGATCCACGACTTTTGGACCACCCTGTATATATATAAAAAAAATGTTTCTCGGCCGGAGGAGCGCACGGTCATGAAAATGGGACGTCTCCCGTGCTCGCAATTGCTCCGTGTCACTTATTTTGTATGAATTTGGGCAGAAGCGCATTTACATAGGTACATAGACCCGCGTGCCCTCGTCATTCACTACCGTGCGCTTGCTACCCATTGGGGAATTCTCCATTTTTATTTTTTCCACTTTAAAAAAGAAAAAGACAAACGGTGTAGGTTTTATGCTAAGAGTCACTTTGCTCGAGGGAAGCAGAGATGTCGAGCCCATCAGGTTCTCAGACTTGTTTCGATCTATATTTTCATTTGAAAGATTCACGAGGCCTGTGCTCTTACGGATTATTCGATTGGCGATGCCCGTCGTGTCCTTCTCTTTCGTTCGTAATAAGTGAAAATTACGCGATACAGTCGCGGGCCAATTTAAGGGGCCAGTCCACTTTGGAGCCACGAAGAAAATGCTATTTTCGCGATTTTTTTTAAGGATTTTAAAAAAGATATGAATATAAAAGTTGTTGGGCTTGATGAATAAAGTCTTGAAATACATCCAAAAAAAAATTTTAATTCATTTTAATTCATTTTTAAGTACAAAAACTATAGTTTAACGTAACGCCTCAAAAATAGGTGGACTAGGTAGCTCCATCACAACTCGGCAACGGCTTGTCTGAAACAAAAAAATCAAAGTCCATTAGATTCAGTATGACACCAGCTACAAAATGACCCTCGGATATAAAGTTTTATCAAAAAATAAAAAAATGGCAGATGAAAAACGAAAAAAGTAAAAAAAAACGCGTTTTTTTCGCAGTTTTTCGCAAAAAAAGAGTAAAAATCAAAATTTTTAGACCATCGAGGGTCATCTTGTTGCGAATCATGTTTACAATATCTGGTTCAACTTTCAAGAGAATCGGTTTATTAGTTTTAGAGATACGATGGAGCTAGATTTTGAAAACGTTGCTTCGAGTAAAACGCGTTTGAAGTTTATACTATGAAAAACTTTTACCTAAACTCAATCGGCAATATTGACACAATATTGACACAATATTTCAGAATGTATGTACTTTCGAAAACAGTAAAAAAAAAACATCGATTTTTTGAAATTTTCAAAGTGGACTGGCCCCTTAACATTTTTTTTTGGATATGACTTCTTAGTTTTTGCGATGTAGTTTTTTTTTCGTTGCACTCAGTATCATCAATTCTGTCGTAAATTTTATTTAGCTCGGAGATTTTGTGATCCAGAGAAATATGACGTGCAGTGCCGTTTCACGTCCTCGTCGAAAAAAAAATATAACGTAAATACGTTATATTTTTTTTTCGACGTTGAATTTGTGACTCGTAGTAATTGAATTACTACGAGTCACAAAAATTTGTGACTCGTAGTATTTGTCAGAAAAAAACTTCAACATTCTGGAAAAAAAAATCAAAACTCAATTTTGAGTAAAGCAGAATGGAGATAATTAAATTTCGAGCACGAAACCACTTCTGAAAAACTTTTTTCGTGTGTCCCGTCAATCGAGAGAAAAAATTATCAAAGATGCCTTCTAAAGTGGATAAATGGAATTTGATTCCATTTGAAAAAGGGTTTTTCTTTTCCAGGAGTGTTTTGGTCAAATTTACCTCCTTCACTCCGTATGCATGCAACAAAAGTTATTTCGTGCTATTAAAACCACAAACAAAAAAGTTTGATGATTTGAAGGCGAAATTGTGGGTAATTAAAAAAAAAAAAAAAATTCATATCTCAATTGAGTTGTTAAAAACAAAAATGATCGATTTTTTTTTAGAATTGATCTTTTGTGATATTAAAACCGAATGTCAGAAGGGTTTTTCTTTGAAATAATTCTAAAGATAATTATTAATTGTTTTTATATCACTATAATTTAAATTGTGGATGTTGACGCGAATTGTCACGCTATCGGCGCTGGCGCTTGTGACGTCACCGCGCGAACGCGATCGAAGACCCCATAATTCCCAAGTCGGAGCTTCTCCACTCATCAAAGGTCCAACCAAAAATGGTAAAAAAAAAATTTCAAAAAAAAATTCCGAAAAAATTTCCGCCACTCCAGTGTGAACCCATGCAACTTTTTACCCTCCTGACATTTCCTCTGAAACCCTATAGTTCTTCGACGACGCCTTTTTTTCTGAAACATGTCTTTTTTAGCTAAAAATGCAATACTGGTGCGAAAAAAAATCGTACGAGACTTTCTAAAAAACAAAAATGTAGGTTTTGATATCCTTTTTAAGTTTACCATGAAAAAAACCGAGGAAAAAAATGTTCTACAAACTTTGCAGTCAATTTTCCACGGCCAAAAAATAGCCGAAAAATGGCAACGTTCAAAAGGGCGCACCGGGGCGAAAAAAATTGTAGAGAATTTTCTAAAAAAATGCAAAATAAAGGTAAACTCGTCCTCTTTAAAACGCCACTTGGAAAATTCAATTACCCTAATTTTTGAGTCCGCTATATAAATTTTAGTGCGGTAAGAAATTTCGACTAGTGCGTACTTTTTTTTGTCCAATACTGTATATATATTTTTTTTATTAAATATATTGTTATAAATGTATTTATAATACTAACATTTATAATAGAAATATTGTATATTATTATAAATTATGATAAAGTTTTTAAATACCATATGAAAAATTAGACGTACATAAAAATGTTCACACTCTCGGTAGATTCTCTTTCGACTTGTAATTAATTAATGACACGGGTCCCCGCAAAGCCGGTGTAATGAGGGCTTGCGAAGGTTGAGCTTGTGTTCCAATTGTCATATCTAATTGGAAACCTCGATCGTTCTCGCACGGATGAAAATTTCCTCGAGCTCCTTACGCGGCGAGAATTAAGATCGTGTAATGAAGGGAGAGAGACATTGCGAGTGACAAGGCAGGGGATGGGGTGGGGGGTAAATCAGTATACACATAGTCGATTGAACTTCTCCGTGGCTTACTTGAGAGTGTCGCGCCGACAGGCCACGGAGCGAAGGCCACTTTTTACGTAATTGAAATGGCACGTGGCTCGATATAATATCATTACTTTCACGGAGATAAATCTCCCTTACGCGTAATCGTCTTTTTTTTTCACCTGTTCTTTTTGTACTCCCATTAACCCGATTGGATTCAAGAAGAGGAAATATTTCATGATATGCCTAATTAACGTGGTTCTTTGCACAGCGAGACCAGCATATCTCAGGTCATTGTTATTATTTTTATATTGTTTTTGCTTTATACGGAATCACCTATTTTTGCTTTTGTATCGAGATTTTTTTTAAATATTATTTCTTCGTACGGGAGAGTGGGGCACAATGTGTCACGGGGCACAGTGAGCCACATGCGGTTTCTCGGAGATTTTAAGGGGCCAGTCCACTTTGGAGCCACGAAAAAAAGGCTATTTTCGCGATTTTTTTTTTGAGGATTTTATAAAAGATATGAATATAAAAGTTGTTGGGCTTGATAAATAAAGTCATGAAATACATAAAAAAAAAATTTTAATTCATTTTTATTCATTTTTAAGTAGAAAAACTATAGTTTAACGTAACGCGTCAAAAATAGGTGGGCTAGGTAGCTCCATCACAACTCGGCAACGGCTTGTCTGAAACAAAAAAATCAAAGTCCATTAGATTCAGTATGACACCAGCTACAAAATGACCCTCGGATATAAAGTTTTATCAAAAAATAAAAAAATGGCAGATGAAAAACGAAAAAAGTAAAAAAAAAATGCGATTTTATCGCAGTTTTTCGCAAAAAAAAAGAGTAAAAATCAAAATTTTAAAACCATCGAGGGTCATCTTGTTGCGAATCATGTTTACAATATGTGGTTCAAATTTCAAGAGAATCGGTTTATTAGTTTTAGAGATACGATGGAGCTAGATTTTGAAAACGTTGTTTCGAGAAAAACGCGTTTGAAGTTTATACTATGAAAAACTCTTACCTAAACTCAATCGGCAATACTGACACAATATTTCTGAATGTATGTACTTTCGAAAACAGTAAAAAAAACATCGATTTTTTTATATTTTCAAAGTGGACTGGCCCCTTAAGCTCGTAAATTCCGAAATTTTATGTGTTGGACCGCGATTTACCAGGTCTGTAAATATGAAACCGGAATTTGCCCACAGATGGCCCTAGCTGTCAATGTAGTCACTGTCAATTCGCGTCATTGGCGCCATTTGTCTTGTTGACATCTGACAAAGATTTTTAACTCACAACAATGCAAGTTTCATACCCCAACATTTTAGATGAAGTAAACAGTTCTGAGCGTTTTTTCGCTTCATTTCGACGATGAAATTAACATAGGATTATTCGATTTAGATCAAATATGCGCCGTTTTGTTCGATAACTTTTGTCCATTTGGAAGGTAATTTCATAATTCCGCGATTGAAGAAGACCTCGTCCCTATTGGTGAAAAACTTGACCAGCTCATTTTCGCAAGCCTCTCTTGAGGCCAGTTTTGTACCATCAAGAAAATTTTGCAAATGCTTGAAAAGGTGATAATCGCTTGGTGCCAGGTCTGGACTATACGTCGGGTGCGATAGAAGCTCCCATCCAAGCTCTCGGAGCTCTCTCGGAGCTCTCGGAGCTCCTAATTAGTCTACTTTGGTAAGAGTAAAAATTCGATAGAAAAAAAGTGACACACCGTGTCACCTTCCCCTATTTCTTTCTGCAAGATGTATGAATTATGAGGATTGCGTGCCAGAGGACGCTGCTTGGTCCTGGCGCACAAATAAGTATTTTTTTTTATCTATCCATCCATCCCTCTCTAGACGTCCTCCCTCTGTTGAGATCGCAATGTCCGAACGGACCGCGGCTCGTTGTTCCCCCAAAGTTTCGTGTCATTCCGCGAGGTCAGTTAATCTGAGTTCTCTCTAGCTATGAGAGCTCCGAATAATTTCGTTCGATGCCTTCGGTACTTCATTTATTTTAATGAGATACTCTTTATCCGGCAGTGCGGAAAAACCATCATCAGCTACGCTGACTGTAACCTACACTTTTATATTCTTCGCTTTCAACCGGTTTTTGTTTTCATTACTCGCCGCTTCGATAACGACGGCAAGCAGGCTAGCGATGACGATTGAACTGATTAGTACCATGAGGTCTTACAGACACAAAGGTTCCGATACCTGTTGGCAATTCACCCGTATATATATCTATATTGGGTGAAGTAAAAACTTCTGAGCGTTTTCCGCTAGATGTCTTTAGTGAGCCATATCTCACGATGTATACATCGCATCGGGTCTTACTATACGGCGATTTAAAGGTGACATTACGCTTCAAAAAAAGTTCTTTGACAGTTTTGTGTTTGGTGAAGCCAGTTGTGTGTTACAGCGTTCCAAAATGGAGGTCGAAAAAAAGAGAAAATTCGATACATTCTTCAGTACCACTACGACCAAGGTGAAAAGGTTGAGCAGGCGGCCAAAAAAATTTGTGCTGTTTATGGACCCAATACAGTATCGAATGCAACAGCAAAGCGGTGGTTCCAACGATTCCGTTCTGGTAATATGGACGTCGAAGATGAGGCACGCTCTGGTAGACCAATCGTCGAAAATGTCGATAAATCATGGAAATCGTCGAGTCGGACCGGCATGTGAGCACTTATTCCATTGCCCAGGAACTGAAGATTAGCCTGAAAACCGTTTGGAACCATTTGCATAAGGCTGGTCTCAAGAAGAAGCTCGATGTATGGGTGCCACACGAATTCACGCAAAAGAACCTTTTGGACCGAATTGATGCCTACGATTCTTTGCTGAAACGTAACGAAATCGACCCATTTTTGAAGCGGTTGGTGACTGGCGATGAAAAATGGGTCACACACGAGAACAACAGCCGAAAAAGATCGTGGTCCAATCGCGGTGAGCCGGCCCAAACGATCGCCAAGCCCGGATTAACGGCCAAAAAGGTTTTGCTGTGTATTTGATTAGATTGGAAGGGAATCATCCACTATGAGCTGCTCCCATCGGGCCAAACACTCAATTCGGACCTCTACTGTCAACAACTGACCAGATTGAAGCAGGCGATCGACCAGAAGCGGCCAGAATTGGCCAATAGGAAGGGTATTGTGTTCCATCAAGACAACGTCAGGCCCCACACATCTTTAACGACGCGCCAGAAGCTCCGAAAGCTTGGATGGGAGCTTCTATCGCACCCGTCGTATAGTCCAGACGTGGCACCAAGCGATTATTACCTTTTCAAGCATTTGCAAAATTTCAAAAATGGAGGTAAAAAAAGAGAACATTCGATACATTCTTCAGTACCACTACGACCAAGGTGAAAAGGTTGAGCAGGCGGCCAAAAAAATTTGTGCTGTTTATGGACCCAATACAGTATCGAATGCAACAGCAAAGCGGTGGTTCCAACGATTCCGTTCTGGTAATATGGACGTCGAAGATGAGGCACGCTCTGGTAGACCAATCGTCGAAAATAAATCGTCGACAGAGAATATAAGTATAAATTTGAATCAAATGGTACCATTTCGTTAAGTGTCCCGAAACTCCCTAATATTGCCGCACTGATACGTCGCTCTCCCGATTGGCGATATCCAAAGCGAAACAAAATCAAAGGGGGAAGAAATCTTGTCATCGTTCATTCGCTTCCAGAGAAATTAAACTATGCCAATGAAAGTTTTATCGAACGGCCCATTGGCTTAATGAACTCGTTCTCTCTCTCTCTCTCTCTCTCTCTCTCTCTCTCTCTCTCTCTCTCTATCTCTTTCCCTCCCTCTCTCTCTCTCTATTTCTCTCCATCCCTCCTCTCTCTCTCTCTCTATCTCTTCCCTTCCCTCTCTCGCTATCTCAATCCATCCCTCCCTCTCTCTCTCTCTATCTCTTTCCCTCTCACTCTCTCTCTCTGTCACTCTATTTCACCCTGTCAGCTCCTCTCTCCGAATGCTGGAACTCCCGGCACTTGGAGATATTTAATTGATTTAGGTACGCGAGAACCGTGAGGACTTTAGCCATATAGGAAGCCGGGAATGCTGACCGCACGATAGAATTCCCCGAGCACCGAGGAAGCGATGACGCTCCATTGAAGTGCCCAGTGTGTGTGTGTGTGTGTGTGTGTGTGTGTGTGTGTGTGTGTGTATGTGGTCAGTGGAAATCGTTTCGCGAGCGAGCATACGATGGAGCAAACCCGGCGAGAGTGCCCCGATGCTTCCTCGCTGCCACCTGTGTCACCGCACCCTGTATATATTCACCGTTTACACATTCGGAATCTACGATATATAT
Source organism: Ophion ventricosus (assembly GCA_963932345.1). Classification (NCBI taxonomy): domain Eukaryota; kingdom Metazoa; phylum Arthropoda; class Insecta; order Hymenoptera; family Ichneumonidae; genus Ophion; species Ophion ventricosus. The sequence goes on along the minus strand of OZ010715.1, from coordinate 33,595,539 downwards.
ATATATATATATATATATATATATATATCCTGCTTTCTTCTCTCGTTCGGCTGATCAATCGCACTATCAGCATCATCCTCCTCCTTTATTTATATATACAGGGTGATTCACAACTACACTATTAAGAAAGTTAAAGAGGTAGACGTAAGATACGTAGACGATAAAAAAATAGCGAATTTTGACTATTTTTTTTTGGAAAGGAACAAAACATTTTATATTCATGAAACTTTGGATACAATTTATTACATAATTAAACTGATTGAATAATTTTTTTCATTAAACAATATTGCAAAATGGCAACGTTAAGGCGTTGTCTTTCAGCGGAGGTACCATTTTTTAAATGTTCAACTTTTGAAATGTTGCTTAGGTATGAGGCCAGCATTCGAATGTTGAAATACCTCAAATTCTCGGCTCATATTTTAAAGATGCTCCAATACAACTGCCTCCAATACATTTCTGGATACATCACCAATTGGCTATATTTTTAAAAGATAAAATTAATTTAAATAGTTCAATTATCTAATAAATTGTATTCCAAAGTTTCACAAATGTAAAACGTTTCGTTCCTTTTTAGAAAAAAAATTATCAAAATTGAATACTTTTTCGTTGTCTACATGTATTTTCCCCAGGCAGCGATGGACGCAACGGGACGTTATGTTAGATTAGCGGAGTGAGGAGAGGGAATGATGGGAAAGGCTTTAATTGAAAAGAGTCTTACGTAAAAATTCGAAAAGTTCTACGTTGGAACTCAGAAAATAAAAATAATATAAATTTCAAAGATCTGATGAGGAATGGTAAGAAAATCTATATTTATATATAAAGGAAAAGCGATAGACAGCGAGGGAGAACAACGAGGATTTCTAACTCATTCGATGCTCCTGAAACTTGCATCGTTGAAATGCAACGGAATTTTTTTTTTTTTTAATTTTCGTCACTTAAAATATTTTTATGACAATTTTATTTGTACAGCTTAGAAAAAATCCTCTGAAACGTTTAAGTGATCCTCGTAGCGTAAAATTGCAACATTGTTTTTTGATGATAATCGGTTGATTTAAAAAAATTAATTTTCGTTGCATTCTAAGGACGCAATCTTCAGCGTCATTTATTCTTATGTCTTTCGCTCTCTCTCTCTCCCTCTCTCTCTCTCTCTCTCTCTCTCTCTCTCTCTCTCTCTCTCTCTCTCTCTCTCTCTCTCTCTCTCTCTCGCTCACACACTCGCTCCACGGATCGAAGGTATCCTCGTAAACCTGCGGCGAATATACCAATGGCAGGTCGTAAAATAATTTATTCAAAGATTGAGTACTTTTCGCGAGCGCGACTCAACAGCGATGTTGTATACTTTTCGTTACAACCACTTTTCTTTTTACCTTAACGATTTTATTTTTTCATACTTTCATTTCATTCCACACTTTTTTTTTTATACTGCACGATTTTTTTTCCTGATTTTATTTTATTTCATACTTTTTTTTTGCAAACTCAACGATTTTTTTTAGTTTTATACTCTTATTTTATTTTATACTTTTGTTAAGCTCAACGATTTTATTTTTTCATACATTTTGCTCAATACCTTTCTTGATGCTTTTTTTTTATACTCAACGGATTTATTATTCCATCCTATTAACTAACTTTATACTTTTTTTCGAACTCAAGGTTTTTATTTTTTTGCACTTTTATTTTATACTTTTCTTCGTACTTGAGGATTTTTTTCGTACTATCACTTTAATTTATACTTTTTTTTCAAAATACTTAGGAATTTTTATTATTTTATAGTATTATTTCACCTGATACTTTTCTTGATGCTTTTATTTTATTTTAATTTTATACTCAACGAATTTATTATTCCATACTATCAACTTACTTTATACTTTTTTCCATACGCAACGATTTTATTTTTTTTATACTTTTATTTTATTTTATACTCTTCTTTGTACTTAAAGATTCTATTTTTTTTAATTTTACTATTTTACTTTATACTTTTTTTCATTCTCAACGATTTTATTTTTTTATACTTTTATTTTATTTTATACTCTTCTTTGTACTTAAAGATTCTATTTTTTTTTCATTCTACTATTTTACTTTATACTTTTTTTCATTCTCAACGATTTTATTTTTTTATAATTTTATATTCTTCTATACGTTTCTTTTTTTAATACTTAGCAATTTTATTCTGTCATACTATTACTTTATAATTTTTTTTTCATACTCAACGATTAAATTTTTTTATAATGTCATTTTATTTTATACTTTCCTCCTACTTGACGATTTTTTCATATTTTATTTCATATCTTTCTTATACTCAACGATTTCGAGTATCAATATTATTTTTTTTTTGTATTTTGATTGGCAAAGAAAAAAAAAAAAAATACACGAGATTTGTGGCTAGGGAGAAGACGACGCGTGGGCGTTCGGTATTGATCGGCCATCAGAGTCTTCGCGAGCACTTCCCGATTTCATTGACGACTCGATCGTATTGTTTGTTCGCCTCGTCGATGATTCTCTTGTTGCAATCGAGCATTTGTTTCGTACTTTTGGCCGCGGCCGCGGCCTCCCGCTTCACCAGGGCCTCGAATTTTTTCAACAGCCCATCGGCCCTGGCCCCGAGCTCGGCGATACCCACGCGAAAGCACTCCAGCCGATTTTCACCGTTCCCCATGCAATTCTGAATGACTCTCTGCGCCTCGAGCTTAAATTGCTTCGCCTCGTCGTGAATAATGGCTCTGTCGGCTCGCAGCTTCTCGAGGACCGCCTTGTGCTTGCCGCAACACTCGTGCATCCCATTCTTCATCTCAGCTCGTATTGCCTCAAGCTCGGCTTCTTTCTGTCGCACGCAAGCTTCCGCTTCTTTACTCTCGCGCGACAATTTCACCAATTTTTCTTCGATCCTCCCGAACGTTTCGTTTATCTTTGTGTGATCGACGAGGCGGGTACGTGTCCGAGAATGAGAAAAATTTCGAAAAAAAAAAAAAAAAAAAAAAAAACGAAACGCATGAAAAATTCGAAAATTTCTTCTTCGTCGATCTTGCTATCAGGCTGTCGTTATTCGCGTTACTATCAACCTTACTGTTAAACGTCATAAATTATTTTCCATTTGTTACTATATTTTTTTTGAGATTTTTCAATATTTTTTATTATTTTTTTTACAAATTCTTCAATATTATTATTTTTGTTATGATTTTAATTCATTATTTTTTATTATTATTTATATATTTTCGCTGAGTTATCGTCGTGCAAAGGAAAAATGACCTTTTCGGCTTTGATAATTAATTACTCGGGAACTTAATCATCGGACAGAAAATAAAAGGAGGATTTTGAAAACTTTAAATTATCCTCTGTTAGGCGTAATTATTGTTTTTTTGATAAACTATTTTTTTTATGCAAGAATCTTGATGCCAAAGAAGGTAATAAAATTGCGTTTTTAGAGATTTTTGTTAAACTTGAGATAACTTTGCAAATAATGGATAGACGAAGAATATTTTCGGTTTTTTTCTAACCTCAAAGTATCCCAAAGAAACCTTCAAGAATTCAAACCGCTGTGATTTTTCTTTCATTGCGATCCGAATGATTGAAATTGTCACTTTTGCTAAAAGTCGATTAAAGGATAAATTTTGCATCTTTTATTCATTTTCTTTTTAAATTGAAAATGTTAATTTTTTCGCAAAAATCCATTTTTTTTCATAAAAAAATATTGATATATGATGATGAAGTTCATAGATGATGAAACTTGGTATATATATTCTTTGAAACAAATAATAAAACGCATATTTCAGGATTTTTGAAAACAACCCCTAATGAGGGGTGCAACTGTTAATGAAGTTCCTATGAGCCAAATTCCATGCGGGCGGAAGCTAGTATATAATAATCATAATAATCCTAAAGTCAATTTCATAACTGTTATAATAACCATTCAATTTGCTTGAAAAATGCAAAAAAATTGCATTTTTAGGGATTCTTGCTAAACTTGAGATAACTTTCCAAATAATGGATAGACTAAGGATATTTTCGGTTTTTGTCTAACCTCAAAGTATCCCGAAGAAAACTTCAAGAATTCAAACCTCTGCGATTTTTCTTTCATTGCCATCCGAATGATTGAAATTGTCACTTTTGCTTAAAGTCGATTAAAGGATAAATTTTGCATCTTTTATTCATTTTCTTTTTAAATTGAAAATGTTTATTTTTTCGCAAAAATCCATTTTTTTCATAAAAAAATATTGATATATGATGATGAAGTTCATAGATGATGAAACTTGGTATATATATTCTTTGAAACAAATAATAAAACGCATATTTCAGGATTTTTGAAAACAACCCCTAATGAGGGGTGCAACTGTTAATGAAGTTCCTATGAGCCAAATTCCATGCGGGCGGAAGCTAGTATATAATAATCATAATAATCCTAAAGTCAATTTCATAACTGTTATAATAACCATTCAATTTGCTTGAAAAATGCAAAAAAATTGCATTTTTAGGGATTCTTGCTAAACTTGAGATAACTTTCCAAATAATGGATAGACTAAGGATATTTTCGGTTTTTTTCTAACCTCAAAGTATCCCAAAGAAACCTTCAAGAATTCAAACCGCTGTGATTTTTCTTTCATTGCGATCCGAATGATGGAAATTGTCACTTTTGCTAAAAGTCGATTAAAGGATAAATTTTGCATCTTTTATTCATTTTTTTTAAATTGAAAATGTTTATTTTTTCGCAAAAATCCATTTTTTTTCGTAAAAAAATATCGATATATGATGATGAAGTTCATATATGATGAAACTTGGTATATATATTCTTCGAAACAAATAATAAAACGTATATTTCAGGATTTTTTAAAACAACCCCTAATGAGGAGTGCAACTGTTAATGAAGTTCCTATGAGCCAAATTCCATGCGGGCGGAAGCTAGTATATAATAATCATAATAATCCTAAAGTCAATTTCATAACTGTTATAATAGCCATTCAATTTGCTTGAAAAATGCAAAAAAATTGCGTTTTTAGAGATTCTTGCTAAACTTGAGATAACTTTCCAAATAATGGATAGACTAAGGATATTTTCGGTTTTTTTCTAACCTCAAAGTATCCCAAAGAAACCTTCAAGAATTCAAACCGCTGCGATTTTTCTTTCATTGCGATCCGAATGATGGAAATTGACACTTTTGCTAAAAGTCGATTAAAGGATAAATTTTGCATCTTTTATTCATTTTTTTTAAATTGAAAATGTTTATTTTTTCGCAAAAATCCATTTTTTTTCGTAAAAAAATATTGATATATGATGATGAAGTTCATAGATGATGAAACTTGGTATATATATTCTTCGAAACAAATAATAAAACGCATATTTCAGGATTTTTTAAACCAACCCCTAATGAGGGGTGCAACTGTTAATGAAGTTCCTATGATCCAAATTCCATGCGGGCGGAAGCTAGTATATAATAATCATAATAATCCTAAAGTCAATTTCATAACTGTTATAATAACCATTCTTGAATAACCATTTGCTTGAAAAATGCAAAAAAAAAATCCTTTGCAGAAAAACGCATTACCGATATTTATTTCTCTCTTTCCCTCTCTCATTTTTTTCTTTTTCTCTCTAACTTCCGATTTTTACGAATGGTCGACATATCCGTTTCGACGAAACACCAGGTGATCATGACGTATATCGAAAAATTCGATGTCACCCGTTTACTCGGATGCAAAGCTTGCGCATCTATATATATATATGACTTTTTACCTTGACGGTAGCTTGCTCCTGAAGATCCCTCATCGCGTCTCCCACCTCCGTTTCAATCGTTTGAGTAATAACCTCGGTGGCTTTGACCAAAACGCGATTGGCCTCTGCCACCAATCCCTCGAGCGTCATACCCTCGACGGCAGCTGCGCCGCCGTCCTCGCTCGACGTGCTCGCTCCCATGGAGCTTGCTCACTTCGTTGCCGCGTTTCAAGCTCACTTTGTCGCGGCAACCTCTTCCCGTCCAAACGTCGTCATCGTCTCGCAACCTTTTTCTCGCACTGCAGCAGATATTCTTTCTTTTTTTGCTCTACTTTTTGTTTTTTTACTTCTTAGCACATTTATGACGAACGTCAGGGGCTCCGACTATTCTGACAATTTGCAATTAATGGTTGACTATTTATTATAAATGAATAAAAACAGTTCTTAGTGGACGAATAAAAAATAAACGGTTGGCCGTTTATTGATGGATTTCTGCTTTTGAGTGTTGATATTATTATTATTGTTAATAGTAATAATAATATTCGTATATATTAGCTGGTATAATTAGTATAAATATATTTATACGCGTAGAGGAGCGGAGAGCAAAGCCTACCCATCAATAAATAAATAAATTAATATCTGTGAATAAATACAAATAATAATAAATATAAGACAGCAACGATGAGAATAATCACTATATATATATATATATATATATATATATATATATATATATATATATATATATATATACAGGGTGTCCAATAGGAAGTTGCTAAAACTAAATAAGTGTCTCTTCCCTCCATGAATTCAATAGGGGTCCCTTTTTCTAAGGCGCATACCTGAGGCCCCGCAGTTTTATTCCAGCCGTGGTTGAAGCAAGTACGCGCGCATCAAAATGAGTGAGCTCACCACGGAAAAAAAAGTATATCTTATTGAGTGCTTCTTCTCGAGGGGAAAAATTTATAGTAATGCGTATAGAGGGTTTCGTACTAAGTTTGAAACTCATAGAGTTGCCAGCGAAAACACTCTGAAAAGGTAAGAATTTAATATTTATTCATATTCATCTATCACACAACTTGTGTTTCAATTCAATTAAACTGCATTGAAGTAATTTTACGTTAATTTTTGTAGGATAATCGATAACTTCGTAGAGTATGGTACACTCCAGGACCGTAGACACGAGTTGCCAGGTCCATCTGTTACGGTGACTACACCAGAGAAGATCAACGAAGTTGAGAATTATTTCAAACAAAATCCAAATGATTCGATTCGGAAAGCTGCTCAAGCATTAAAAATAACCAAATCATCATTACACAACATTTTGAAATATTTTTTAAAGTTTCATCCGTATAAAATAAGCACTCATCAATTGTTAACTGAACATGCCATGACGAAACGCATCGAATTTTGTAACACTATTACGGGAATGTTTGAAGCCGAAGAACTTAATGAGAAAATGATTATTTATTCCGATGAAGCACACTTTTGGATGAATGGGTACGTAAACAAGCAAAATTACCGGTTTTGGGGAACGGAAAATACTAACATATCGCTAGCGAAGTCCCTTCATCGACAGAAAGTAACGGCATGGGCAGCGATTTCAGTAAAAGGAATTTATTTGCAATTCTTGGAATCTACGGTAACAGGAGAGAGTTACAAACAGCTATTGGAAACGAAATTCTTCCCTTATGCAAAAAAGAGGGGACTGGTTAAAATTTTTTACTTCGTGCAAGATGGAGCGACGCCGCACCGGACTCATGGGTGTTTGAAGCTATTCATCGCGTATATGGGACTCGAGTAATCGGTCTGGGGTACCCTAAATTTGCTCAAGGCGGACTAGAATGGCCTCCGTACTTACCGGACCTGAACCCTTGTGATTTTTTCTTGTGAGGTTACATTAAAGATCATTGTTACGCTAAAAACCCCAGCACAGTAGAAGAACTGATCGCGGCCATCCAGGAAGTGGTTCGCGGCATTACGAGCGATATGTTGGACACAGTTTTTCACAGTTTTCAAAAGAGAATTGATTTTTGTGCACAATCTAACGGTTCGCACTTCGAAAATATCTATCATTAATCACTGTACTTTTTCGTTATTTTTATAAGATGTAATAAATTGACATAAAAAATATTTGACTGGGTTTTATTTATGTGCGTTTAAAACTGCAGAGTTTCCTCTATTTAAAGCAATTTGGCTTTTCTGATTCTGTGCACGTGATTTGAAATGACAGCCGATTAGTTTCAGCAACTTCCTATTGGACACCCTGTATATATATATATATATATATATATATATATATAGCGATATTCGATGTTCAACAACTCACGTCGAGTGAACTAAGCGCCACTCGAAAGTTTCATCTGTCTCGCGGCTGTCAGCGTCCACCAATCGTGAAAGCAAGATAAAATCCATTTACGAGCTTGAAAAAAAAAAAAAAAAAAAAGCGAAGAGAAAAAGTGTTTCCTGTGCGTCGTCGTATCCTCAGCGGAGACTCGAAGCGCGGATCGAGGGTCTTCAGGAAATCAAGAACAGAAAGAAAAGCAAAAGAAGAAGAAGAAGTAGGAGAGGAAGGAACAATTAATTCGTCGATTTCTATCGAATTGTCATTGGTAGCTCGTAATCTCACTCAAGTCAGCGGAGGAAGAGGGCGAGAGAGAGAGAGAGAGAGAGAGAGA
>OZ010715.1:33537161-33582161 GCA_963932345.1 Ophion ventricosus | reverse complement strand
AGAATGGTTCGCAGCAAAAGGGGAAGATTTTTACTGGCGTGGTATTCACAAATTGCCCGAAAGATGGAAAAAATGTATAACAAGCGATGGAGCATACTTTGAATAAAGCACTTTTTATCATTCTTCCGAATTTAACGTGTTTTTTTTTTTAGAAAAACATCCGCATTTCATACTTGTACACCTGGTACATTTATATGCAACAACAAAAAAATTGTTTTCAATTGTGTAAGAGTGTACATTCAATCGAATAAAAAGTTTGTACCGATACATGTAACAGTTTGCGAAAAAAAAACTATTGAAAATAGCTTATTTTTTGAGCGATCACAGCCCCTTAATTTGTTCATAAAGCTATGATATTTTGAACAATAAAAATAATTTTATATATTTAATAGTCGCGACAATTAAAAAAAATATATATATCTATTTTTCCAAGTGCCAACGTGGTGCAAGCCCTTAATTGACACCAGAAATTTCAAGAGGATTCCTTGCGTGCGATTCTGACGTTAGCCAGAAGGATTTTTCCTCATAGAACGTTTTGTATTGCGGATCTCGGACTTACCTGACGGTCCGGCTTCCTCGCCCTTGTCGGATGACCAAGCGCCGAGGGTATTTCCAGTTCGTGACAATATAACTCGAAGGATGCTGAGAATTGACCAAACAAGGGATGACGTGGTCCTCCATGTTCGCCTCCTACTACAATGTTATAGATTCGTGGGCGGTGGTGTGGGTGCATGTAACAGAGAGATATTCCGCGATCTTCTTGGGATAACTTGTAAAATTTGGGCAATCAAGCGTGGGATTGCATGCGGTATGGCGTTCCGAGGCAAGACTAAAATCGACAGAATCGAAAGCTCGGAATTTCCTTATCATTCGACCCAACCACTAGGATAGTCCAGTCGCGGATCAAAGGGATGTGAGGTCTGAAAATATATATGTGTGTGTGTGTGGGTGGGTGTTTATTTATATTTGGATATTTATTTATATTTATTTAGCTATTTATTGAAATTTATTTATATTTATTTGGGACTACATCTGGCGAATGGAAGCAGGGTGTAGGGGAATGGAGGTCGAAAGATGGAAAAAAGCCGCGAGATATTTAGTAGAGTTAATAAAGATGGAGGACGATAGATGGCCGAAAAAAAGGCCTAAACGGGAGGAAGTACGAGCAATTACAAATGGCAATCAATGAAAATGGGGAAAAGAAATGAAAGAAGCCATGGAAAACGTAGGTGAGGGAGAAATCTGGCAATCAATATGGAATGGAAACATGGGTCATTAAGTCCCGGGACTGACATACAGATGGCGCGGCCAATGCCTTGCCGCTTTTGTTTTTTGATAGTACCAACCTTCAAAAGATTCGTGTTAAAATTTCATGACATTCGGTTCAGTCGTTGTCGAGATATTAAAGGTTGAGTGACGCTACATTTGTTTTTGCTTAAACGATGGATAAAAACGAGTTTCGTGTGTTAATCAAACACTGTTTTTTAATGGGAAAAAATACCGTTCAAGCTCAGCAATGGCTTGAAAAGTGTTACCGGGAAAAGTGCTCATCGAAAACAACCATTTGCCGATGGTATGCGGATTTTAAACGCGGTCGCACAACCACCGAAGACGCGAAGCGCTCAGGTCGTTCAATTGAGGTGGCTACGCTCGAAAACATCCAAAAAATTCTAAACAATTGTTATGTCCGATCGTAAAGTGAAGTTGCAAGAGATAGCTGACATCCTAAAGATATCAAGAGGCACCGTGTTCAAAATTGTGCATGAAAATTTGGGTATGAAAAAACTTTTGTCCAAGTGGGTGCCGCGTTTGCTCACAGTGGAACAAAAACAACAACGAATTGATGATTCGGAGCGCTGTTTGAAGCTGTTTACGCGTGATAAAAAGGATTTTTTGCGTCGGTACATAACAATGCATGAAACATGGATTCATCACTATACGCCGGAGTCGAAAAGAGCGTCAGCCGAGTGGAGAGGAGAGCCTATTTTGAGGCAAAAGACAAATTGTTCTATAAGAAAGGCATGGGAAGTTTAGAAAAACGTTGAAATGATTGTATCACTATGGAAGGTGACTATGTTAATGAATAAAGTCGAAATGTGCAAAAAAAAAGTGTTTTTACTGGTTAGTCCCGGGACTTAAGGGGCCAGTCCACTTTGAAAATTTCAAAAAATCGATTTTTTTTACTGTTTTCGAAAGTACCTACATTCAGAAATATTGTGTCAAAATTTTATGAAAATCCGAGCTCTCTAAGTATTTTTTTTTACCTGAACGTCAGGACCTCATTTCGTCAACATCACAACTGCTCGATAGAATGGTGCAAGTACCTCAAAGCTAAGGCACTTCAGCAACATTACAAACATCCTCCAGCTCTTTCTGAGGAAGTACAGGAAGTTTTAAAACCTGTTTACGAGGATCTCACCAAAACAGAACTGCTCGAAAGGTGTTTAGGTGGCCATACGCAAAACAATAATGAAAGTTTTAACAACTGCGTATGGAATATAGCACCTAAACGCATGTTCAACGGCAAAAAAATCGTAGACATTGCCTGCAAAGTTTCCGCGTGTGTCTTTAATGAAGGATTTCGTCCAGTGCTTAAAATAATGGAAATAATGGGCGTCAAACTCGGCCCGATTGCCATCGGATTCGCCGACAATCGCGATGACGAGCGTGTTCGCTCTGCAAACCGCCGCAGTTCTGAGTGCTCAAAAGAGACCAGAACCAAACGAAAGCAAGCAAGACTCGAAGAAATCGACGATGATGAGCAATCAGAAGGGATTTTGTACGGTGCAGGAATTGCCAATTGAGTTTAGGTAAGCGTTTTTCATAGTATAAACTTCAAACGCGTTTTTCTCGAAACAACGTTTTCAAAATCTAGCTCCATCGTATCTCTAAAACTAATAAACCGATTCTCTTGAAATTTGAACCACATATTGTAAACATGATTCGCAACAAGATGACCCTCGACGGTTTTAAAATTTTGATTTTTACTCTTTTTTTTTGCGTAAAACTGCGAAAAAACACGTTTTTTTTAAACTTTTTTCGTTCTTCATCTGCCATTTTTTTATTTTTTGATAAAACTTAATATCCGAGGGTCATTTTGTAGCTGGTGTCATACTGAATCTAATGGACTTTGATTTTTTTGTTTCAGACAAGCCGTTGCCGAGTTGTGATGGAGCTACCTAGCCCACCTATTTTTGAGGCGTTACGTTAAACTATAGTTTTTGTACTTAAAAATGAATAAAATTTTTTTTTAATGTATTTCAAGACTTTATTTATCAAGCCCAACAACTTTTATATTCATATATTTTATAAGATCCTCAAAAAAAAAAAATCGCGAAAATAGCCTTTTTTTCGTGGCTCCAAAGTGGACTGGCCCCTTAATGACCCATGTGTTATAAAACTGCTATTTTTCGTTACCTATTTTTATCATTCTAAAGAATGTCATTAATTTTAGTCTTTTTATAATATAATCCTTTTCCGGGGCTGCATGGTGGCCAGTAGTGTAGGGAAAATGATTATTTGCAAGGATCAAATAGATAGTAAAAAAAAAAGCATAAAGATTCTAGAAACGATCCTGGATTTTAGATGAGATGGAGAATGAGATAGGAGAATGGACGAGACTGCAGAAACCATCGCAGGAAGATCGATCATGCAATATGCTATGATGACTTCGCTCGTAGACTCGAGTGTATAATAAAAACTGCAATCAATGTCTGCCGTATCAACGTTCGCGGGTGGTTTCTCGTATGCACACGAGGACGCACACGCAATAACAGTAGACTAAGCAAATGCACTCGTGTATTTTTTATCATATACCAATCGCAATGATTTATCTCGTATTCTAATTTGAAAAAAAATGAAAAAAATAAAATAAAATGAGAATAAAACAAAACTATCATAAATATATCGTCGAGAGAGAAAAAAAAACTTCGCAAGCTCGGAAAGTGCACACAGGATACTCGAGTGCATACGACCGAACGAGAGCACTCTGCAAATGTGTGCGTGTGGGTGTTTTTTGTTGTATCGAGGCTTCAATAATATATTGATCTCTGTATGAACTCTTGACTTCGTTTGGGTATATTCTTCTCTATTGGCAATCGCGTTCCACTAAGTGGAGGATGATCAGTTTTTTTTTTTTTATTTATCAATGTGAAACTAATTTTGCAAAAAATGCTTCGCGATTTTTTTTTTCTATTTTCCATTGGTGAATCCCTGTGGAAGTTATTATTATTATTCATTTCGTTTCGCGAAATAAATAATAATAATATTAAATTATTAAAAAATAAAACTGATGAAAATTCTAAAATATGACTCTTATTGGACTTGAAATCCGTCATCTTTTTCGTTAAATTAATGAAAATTGGTATTTAGCTATAAAAAATGTTTCTTAGTCGTGTTTCGGTGGTAAAAGTCTCCAGCATCTTTTGAGCATACGTTATTCTTGTTGGGTAGTCACTGTCGTTCAATTTTTGAATTATTTGGATTTTATACGGATGAAATTTTATTTTTTTCTTCACAATTTCATGCAGTGTCGATTTTGGAATACCCAAAACAGACGAACGCACTCTCAATGACATCCGTGGATTTTCTAAAACAGAATCACTCACACGTTGGATGTTTTCCGGAGTTGATACAGAGGCTGCTTGATTTTGGCGATGCCTGTTTACAGCCGAGCCTGAAGCTCTAAATCTTGCTACCCAACTTTGGATCGAATTTATTGATGGCGCGTCACTTATTCAGCGAATGTTGTAGCGGTTACAGAATTTACGCCGCGCCAAAGTAAGCGAAAAACGACTAGCTAAATACGCCTCCACAGCGAAAGCACGTTGCTCTCCAGACCAACGCTCCATGGCGAACTAAAAAATCCGCAACGCACGCGACCTCAGCTACCTGCCCCGCACTCCTCTTGCACCTCGCGTTTTAAAGTTATGATCATTTAAAGTTTGAAATCTGCCATCGGACACCCTGTACAAACCGTACAAGTAACGATGTACAATAGAATGGTTTCTGAGGAGTAGATTCGCTAAGAATGTAGAATAATGTAGGTGCCTAATACTTTTGCACAAGACTGTATACATATATATATATAAGGTGTAGTAAAAAGAAATTCATTAATTTTGCATGAAATTGAAGGCTTTGTTTAGCATAGTTAGAATGATCCGATTTAGGTCTAATATGCACCGTTTTGATCGGTAACTTGTTGCCACTTTGAAGGTAATTTCATTATGCCTTTCTCATAGAAACGCTCGTCCCTATTGGCAAAAAACTGGGACAGTCGATTTTCCCAAGCTTCTCTTGAGGCGAATTTTTCACCAGCAAAATCTTTCGCCATAGACAGGAACAGGTGGTAATCACTTGGTGCCAGATCCGGACTATAAGGTGGATGCATAAGAACCTCCCAACCAAGCTCCCGGAGCTTCTGGCGAGTCACTATCGATGTGTGTGGCCTGGCGTTCTCCTGATGGAACACAATTCCTCTCCTATTGGCCAAAGCTGGCCGCTTCTGGCGATTTCTTCCTTCAGACGGTCCAATTGTTGACAGTACAGATCCGAATTAAGAGTTTGGCCATAGGGGAGCGCTCATAGTAGATGATTCCCTGCCAATCCCACCAAACACACAGTAAAATCTTTCTGACCGTCAATCCTGGCTTGGCCACCGTTTGCGCCGGCTCACCGCGATTCGACCACGACCGTTTTCGCTTAACATTGTCGTAAGTGACCCTCTTTTCATCACCGGTTACCATCCGCTTCAGAAATGGGTCGATTTTGTTGCGATTCAGCAGCGATTCGTAGATGGAAATTTGGTCCATGAGGTTTTTTTTGCGTTAACTCGTGTGGCACCCATACATCGAGCTTTTTTTTGTATCCAGCCTTATTCAAGCGGTTGCAAACGGTTTTTCGTGCAATGTTTAGCTCCTGGGTAATCGAAACAGTGCTTACATGACGGTCGGACTCGACGATTTCCATTATTTTATCGACATTTTCGACAATTGGCCTTCCAGAGCGTGGTGCATCTTTGACATCAAAATTACCGGAACGGAATCGACGAAACCAAAATTGCGCGTCATTGGCTGTTACAGTATCAGGACCATAAACAATATTCACATTTTCAGCCGCCTGGCTTGCGTTTTCGCCTTTATCGAAGAAAAACTGTAAAATATGGCGTATTTTCACTTTGCTGGTGGCCATCTTTGACGCGCGCTCAAAAAATGTCGAGTCAAGCAATCACAAAACTGTCTGAGATGTTTATTTTAGTAGGAAATCTTATCTTTCTAACGCCATCTAGCGTAATCCGATCGCACTTATACAACGCGAGATACAGATTACTAAAGCCATCTATTGCAAAAATAATGGATTTCTTTTTACTACATCTAATATATATATATATATATATATATATATATATATATATATATATAAATATATCCCTCTTCTAGTCTCTTTATCTCCGTGTTTTGCTTTCTTCTGCCCTATCCGCATAGTGATGTACTACGCCATCGCATTACAAGAAGCAATATTTTCAAGTTTGCAAACCCCGCGAGTGAAGCATATATCCTCCGTATAAAGTACGGTTTACGACTTGCAATTTCAACTTTGCAAAAATGCGAAATACCCTCTTTCTCTCCCTCTCCCCATCTCTCTCTCTCTCTCTCTCTCTCTCTCTCTCTCTCTCTCTCTCTCTCTCTCTCTCTCTCTCTCTCTCTCTCTCTCTTCTCTCTCTCTCTCTTTCTCTCTCTCTCTCTCTCTCTCTCACTCTCTCTTCGCATGTATGTCCATCTCTCCGAAGCCTGCTGTCGCGTCTTTTCTATTCGAAGGATACTTTGCAACCGTGTGCAACATCTTGTAACATCCTTTCGCTTCTCGACCCTTCAAAGTGTGACTATTCGCCTCAGTGGACAAACTGCGTCACACGCTGAGGCATGACGCGGCGAAGCCCCTGTCGTTCCATTTATTGTTCGTGTCAAAACTTTTAGACGGGACGGAAAAAGCATCGAGATATCGTGCATGCAGGGAGAACATTGACGAAGACGATAATTCGTTTCAATTTATTGAAGACGAAAATAAACGCGTGTAGTTGGGATGATTTTAGTATTGAGCGGATGTTGAATCAAATGCTGTTTGCCTCGTTATTAAGGCGCAGTGCCACACGCCTCCGATCACTTCGAAATTTAGAAACAACTTTTCTCCCAAACGCAACAACCAATTGGAATGATATTTGTTGTGTGCATGCAGGACGCTTGGTCCGAGGGGAACGTACTCGCCATTTTCCCAAATTTCAATAAAAAAGTTTATTTTGTGCTTACAATGGAGGAAATTGTGAATTATTAACCATTGCATTGCATTTTCGGGAATTTGACGAGAACGATCCTCTAGACCATGAGAAAAGCACACGTTTTAAACTTTGGTTCAATCATTTAAAGTTATTTCATCATAAAAAACAGCTATATTTGGAAAAAATAAACAATACAAATTTTTCAGCTTAGAAAAAATAAATATAATGAAATATCTTACCACAGTGAGTCTGGCGGAAAAAAATTGCTAAATTTATCATATTTTTTTACAAAAATTAAAATTAAAAAATCAGAAGTGGCATTCTTGAAAAAAACGCGTTTTTTTTTTTCAAAAAACTAAAAAATCTTGTCGAATATGACTGAATATTTTTCAAATCTTTTTTTTTCATAAAGAACGTTTTAAAACGAAGAATTAAAAAGAAAATATCTCAATCGGTCCATTTTTCAGAAAGTTATTAGCATTAAAAAAACGCGCGATTTTTTAAAAAAATCACTACGTATTTGTGATTAATAAAAAAAAAATAACATAAGAGTTTTAAGATGAAAACAATAACATATTAAAGCTTCAACCAAATCGAAAGGGTTCAGGCCGGAAAGTGGTCGATTTGGCGTGGAATGCCCCATATATATATATTACGATATTAAAGACTTGAAGAAAAAAAAAACTTTTTCGACTAATCCCAACATATATATGTACATACTTTATCATTTTTCGAGTCTTCGTGCGAAGAACACTTTACACCTGCATGCAACTCAATGTAAAACGTGTCGTAATGTACTCGTCTGCCTGTCAAGCCTCGATCGACAGACTTTAATTGAAGCCTGACGACGTCTAAATATTTCCGGTTGCCTTCATGAGGACTCGTGTGCTCGTGCACGACGACACAAATTCACACGCAGAGTTAAAGGCTTTAGTTTCGGTCGTTTCATGGATGAGCTGAAAAATATATATACACCTACACATATACAGGGTGATTCACAACTATTAGGGTTCCCTTTGGGGGCATGTATAGTGTGTCGTTGCGAACAAAACGCTTTTTTTCAAAATGTCGTGCGGCAAAAATTGACCGAGATATTCGCGTTCAAAGTCCAAGTAGTAAAGAATCAAAAAAGTCAATTTTTTTTTGTTTACAAATAACGAACACGGAGACTCGCTTTGCAAATCGATAATATACTTCAATAATGATTGTTTTGCCATTTAATATTTGAAGAAAAATGATTTCGCGCGTGAGCAATTACTGTGCCATCGTTTACTCAGCGTTGAGCTCAGCATGCGATATCCCGGCTATTTTTTGTCGCACGAAATTTAAAAAAAAACGTGTTGCGCGTAATTACCCATTCTATATGCTCACCAAAGGAACTTTAAGTTGTGAATCACATTTTTTAAATAAAAAAAGATGCATAGTTAACGGCTTTAGTTCGGTCGTTTCATAGATGAGCCGAAAAATATATATACACCTACACATATACAGGGTGATTCACAACTATTAGGGTTCCCTTTGGGAGCATGTATAGTGTGTCGTTGCGAACAAAACGCTTTTTTTTCAAAATGTCGTGCGGCAAAAATTGGCCGAGATATTCGTGTTCAAAGTCCAAGCAGTAAAGAATCAAAAAAGTCAATTTTTTTTCGTTTACAAAAAACGAACACGGAGACTCGCTTTGTAAATCGATAATATACTTCAATAATGTTTTGTTTTGCTATTTAATATTTGAAGAAAAATGATTTCGCGCGTGAGCAACTACTGTGCCATCGTTTACTCAGCCTTGGGCTCAGCACGCGATATCTCGGCCATTTTTTGTCGCACGAAATTAAAAAAAAAAGCGTTTTGCTCGTAATTACCCATTCTACATGCTCACCAAAGGAACTTTAAGTTGTGAGTCACAATTTTTAAATAAAAAAAGATGCATAGTTAACGGCTTTAGTTCGGTCGTTTCATAGATGAGCCGAAAAAATATATATACACCTACACATATACAGGGTGATTAACAACTATTAGGGCTCCCTTTGGGAGCATGTATAGTGTGTCGTTGCGAACAAAACGCTTTTTTTCAAAATGTCGTGCGGCAAAAATTGGCCGAGATATTCGTGTTCAAAGTCCAAGTAGTAAAGAATCAAAAAAGTCAATTTTTTTTTTTCGTTTACAAATAACGAACACGGAGACTCGCTTTGCAAATCGATAATATAAATACTTCAATAATGTTTGTTTTGCTATTTAATATTTGAAGAAAAATTATTTCGCGCGTGAGCAACTACTGTGCCATCGTTTACTCAGCGTCGGGCTCAGCACGCGATATCTCGGCTATTTTTTGTCGCACGATATTTAAAAAAAAAGCGTTCTGCTCGCAATTACACATTCTACATGCTCACCAAAGGAACTCTGAGTTGTAAATCACCATTTTTCAATAAAAAAAAACATTAAAATAAATCGATAAGATAAAGGCGTACAAAAAAGTGTTTTCTACAAAAGTTTTATGGTTTCAAGGGGAACATTCGATGGTAATACAAAATAATTTTTTTGTCAACACGTCTGCGAGATACGGTGGTTAATTTCGAATTTTTCAAATGGACAGTCATGATTTTTCATTTTTTATAAAAAATAGCTGATTTTAAGACGAATCCAACGGAAAAAAAAACAATTCTCCAGTCCGAAAAATCAAGAAAGTTATGGTGGTTTGAAGTTTTTCGAAATATCCCACGCTACATACATTACAGTGGCGAATTTTCAAAGGCGTATTCGACTCTGTGTCGAGCAATATTATTATAGGATTTTTTTTTTCAAAAAGCGCACGTGCATGAACAAAACTAAACTCTAAACCCATCAAACCGGAAAATCCTCCGAGAATACGGAAATATCGTGCGATATTTCCAAAAAACGTCCAACCGCCATAACCTTTTTATTCATTACTAAGTTAAAGAATTTTTTTTTTTCGTTAGCCTCATCTCAAAATTCGCAATTTTTCTAAAGTACAAAAAACATGTCTTCCAATTTGAAAAATTGAAAGTTACCGCGGTATCTCGTAGACGTCTTGACAGAAAAAAAAAAATTTTGCATTACAATCGGATTTCTTCCTCAAAATCATAAAACGTTTGTAGGAAATACTTTTTCGTGCAGCCTCGTCTTTGCAATTTATTTTAATGCTTTTTTTTAAATAGGACACCTTATATATATATACACACATTTGTTCTCTTTACTTCTCGTTCAAACCATTCGTTGCTGCAATCCTCGAGCACTTCGCTCTCGCCATACAGGCTCTGCTGGTACAGCTATATATAAATGTGTATCATAATCCCAGCATAGTGCATCAGTGCATCGAATAGATTTTCTCGGGGAAGTGGACGGGTTGGAAAAGCTTCAACCATCCTCCCACACATACACACACACACACACACATATATATATATATATATATATATATATATATATATATATATATATATATATGACGTACTTTGTGAATTGCTCGAGCCGCATGCATGTCCCTTACAGCTAGTAAATTGTTAAGCAATGTGAATTCACAGAGAGCCAGACACCATCAACACTAAAACATATCGATGCACACGTATGCATGTGTGCTGGCTACGTACACGCATAAATCCCTACATAAACAAAATTCGATTTTCGTGTGTGACTACTAACTAACTAACTTCGTGTAATTGAGATAAACTGGGGAATCTGTGATGAAATTTTGATGCGGTTTTCACCAGCATACGTAAAAGTGTATTCCATATAGGCTCTTTAAGGTTATACACTAGAGCAATTATTTCTGGACACTTTAACAATTTTCTTTTTTTTTTAACTCGTACTTTGTAATTTTTCATAATGAAAAAATGTTTACATTTACAAAACTGATGTGGAAATATTAAGGAAAAACATTATAAATTAAAATAAAAACATTACAGTATCATTTCGACGTAGCGGAATATATTAGATGAAGTAAAAAGTTCTGAGCGTTTTTTCGCTTTATTTCGACGATGAAATTAACATAGGATTATCCGATTTAGATAAAATATGCGCCGTTTTGTTCGATAACTTTTGTCCATTTTGAAGGCAATTTCATACATTCTGCGATTGAAGAAGTCCTCGTCCCTATTGGTAAAAAACTTGACCAGCTCATTTTCACAAGCCTCTCTTGAGGCCAGTTTTGTACCATCAAGAAAATTTTGCAAATGCTTGAAAAGGTGATAATTGCTTGATGTCAGGTCTGGACTATACGGCGGGTGCGATAGAACCTCCCATCCAAGCTCTCGGAGCTTCTGGCGCGTCGTTAAAGATGTATGCCGCCTGGCGTTGTCTTGATGGAACACAACACCCTTCCTATTGGCCAATTCTGGCCGCTTCTGGTCGATCGCCTGCTTCAATCTGGTCAGTTGTTGACAGTAGAGGTCCGAATTGAGTGTTTGGCCCGATGGGAGCACAACTGGCTTCCCCAAACACAAAACTGTCAAAGAACTTTTTTTGAAGCGTAATGTCACCTTTAAATCGCCCTATAGTATGACCCGATCCGATGTATACATCGTGAGATATGGCTCACTAAAGACATCTAGCGGAAAACGCTCAGAACTTTTTACTTCACCCAATACATTTTTTGCGTGAATATAAAAAAAAAAATAGTTAATTTCTATTAAAAGTGACCACATTAATTCCACTATTGTGTATTAACAGATGTAAATTGCACGGGTTAATTAATAAGACGTTGAGGCTTTTACGATCAGATATTGCGTGACCGAAACTTCCATCGTTGAATTGCAACAAGATGTTTTTTTTTTCTTTTTTTTTTTATTCCGCATATTTCTTTTGGCATATCTTCGCTACGGGAATCCCTGAAACATTTTTTTAAGCCGCTTATCTGGAGATCTGCAATGTAAATCTGCGGCAAACAAGTTTGTGGAATAATAAAATTGGGGGGAAAAAAGTGTTGGAGGGAATTTTCGTTGCAACGATGCAAACGATAAGGACATTGAATATGGCAGTTTTGCACGGTGGAATTTAAATCGGTCGAGAGTGTTGGACATTTATTGTGCTTTTGCATATTTGCATATGTGTATATATATATGTATATACAGGATATTTACAACTATCAGGGCTCTCTTGGCGAGCATATAGGGTGGGCAATTGCGAGCAAAACGTTTTTTTTTTAAATGACGTGCGACAAAAATTGGCCGAGATATTGGCATGCTGAGCCCGACGCTGAGTAAACAATGGCACAGCAATTCACGCGGGATTTTTGTTTTTTTCTTCAAATATTAAATCAACAAAAATTATTGAAACAAACGTTTTGCTCGCAACAACACATCATACATGGTCACAAAAGGAACCCTAATCGTAAATCACCCGGTAGATGTGCATGGAAAAGTGCAATATCTAAGTGTACAAATGCATACATGTATCGGGCGAGACAACATTTATTAGCAGTAGAAATATTTTTTAGCCTATCAGAATTAGGAGAAAACTTTTCCTACAAAAGTTACATAGTTCGAAGAGGGTCATCGAGTGGTGGCTCGGAGGTTCATTCAGGTGGAAGCCCTTTGGAGATTTCCAGCTCAGCTTCATTTTTTTTCAAACGGGACCACTATTTTCAGAATTTCATCAAGAAACTGAAAATAAGTTCACAAACCAAATTTCAAGAAGATCGATCAAGATTTGGGGATTTTTCAACATGCGATCAAAATTTGGGGATTTTTCAACATGCGATTAAAAAAAAACAAAAAATATTTCCGTATCTATCTTTTTACCACATATTCATTCATCCTTTGACATTGTATAAAAAAATTGGCGAAAAAAAATCCATAATTCTGGTAGTTGCAGGCTCGTAAAGTGGGGGTGGAAAAAAAAACGGCCTCTCCTGGTTGACATGATTCCAACCCTCCTGGTCATCTGAAAAAAAAAAAAATAGATTCTCAATTAGTAAGGATGTCATTATAGCCCCTACCTCAGGCAAAAAAAAATCGCAAAATGGCGCCTGTTTAAAAAAAAAAGTCATTTTTTGCCGTTTTTTTTCACGATTGTTGATTTTTTTAAAATAATTAGTAACAAAATTTCGCGATAAATCTGGTAGGGGCGATAGAGGGGTGTATAGAGAAGGTCCACAAAAAAATTCAAATAAATCGGTTCATTACAATTTGACATATCACGTCAACCGTCTCGAAAAAAGTAGTTTCGAGAAAAACGCGTTTAAAGATTTGAGTACAGTTTCAGGCAGTCTAAGTCATACAATGGTACATATACTTACATTTCGTTAATCGGCGATTCCTGGTCCATAAAATACTCCTTCTTCTTCAAAATCGAAGTCTTTTGATGTTTTTTGATGATGAGAAGTTCGGAGTTCAGAGCGATGAATCCGTTGTTCATCACGTCTGAGAGCGAACGCGTGACTTTCAGGACCGATCGTAATCCCCTGGACGTCCGTTAATATTTGGAATTTCCAAATTTCCTTTGGAGGCTATATTCTTGAAATACTAAACATTGAAAATATGCAAAAAAAAAAACGATTTTTTCAAAATTCTAGACTACAAGACGGCCTTAATTCGTACTCACAATAATTAATTAAAATTAAAAAATCAAATAGACCTATCTCTAGTTAATATCAAGAGAACTTTTCACACAATCATGAAAATTGCGGATTCTCGATCGAGCCATTGTTTCCGTCGGAGTTATCCGAAAACCGGTGAATTCTCGAGCCTGCATCATCATTGCATCTCATGGGGAAGAACGTATAAGAAAGGAGATATCCTAAGGGATTTGTGGCAAGCCGGAGAAACTCCTCGCCAAGGCTGGAAAAGAATGGGATGGAGGTCACATGAGAAAAATAGCAGAGAGCGAAAGACCGCGATGAGATGGAGTGAGGGGGTGGCCCGAGAAGACTCTCTCTCTCTCTCTCTCTCCTCTCTCAAGATGTCTCTTTCGCGACTTTTGGAGCTGGGTTGTATAATATCGTAAATCGCCATGCTCCCTGCCTTATACATATTTATTCTCGTATAATCCAGAACAAGGATATTCATACACGTATATATATATATATATATATAGATATTTTTTTCCATTCTTGAAGGGAATGGGAAAGAGGACCAGTGGAGGGAGTAGGGGCACGGTCTCGTACTTTCTCGTCGCAATTCTACGAGGGCTTTTCCACCTTAAAACGCCATCGAACATCCCGAGACGCGCCCCCTCTTGCGTGTATTTTCCAGTAATGGCCGACTCCACTCGAACTTGATGATCTCCACGGTCATTACAAGTTTAGTGCGAACTTTTCACCTTTTATGACCCGGATGCTCGCTCCAAGGATATCCTCCTTCCACCCCCGCATCTCTCTATCGTTCTACTCCTCCACCCCCACACCAACACTCCCACACACCCCCCATGCCCAGTGTCCTTTCGTCCGCAAGCCATTATCCTGACCTGATGAAACTATCGGCTGCTAAACTCGTCGCAATTCCCTTGGGCAATGACGGAATTAAACCTACCACGAGATACGTTGCGAGCTGCCTCCGACAACGCATCAAGTTGATTTATCATTTCCACGTGACTCATACTCATTCGTCCAGCGGCGGAATTGCCACTGTATTTACGCGGATTTTTTTTTTTTTTTTTTCATTGTATTTGGGTTTGTTTGGGTTAAGAAAGAAAGTCACGGAATCGGTGGACTCAGCTGACTTGTAGCTGATTCGCAGTGGGAAGTGGCTTGGAGTACAAAGGACTAAAATCAAAATGGACCGAAAGTTCTGAAGGGAGAACTTGGATCTGCAATGGAAAGTTGGCTTGGTGTTGCTTAACGTGGAGTTCTTCATTGATCGTTTTTTTTGGCTTCAGCAGGATTCATCATCAAATTATTGGACATGACGTCCGGATGCTTTATGTGTAGGGCTGTAAAGATCCTCTGAGAAGGCCGGAGTCATAAAGCCAATTTAGATTTTTTTTTCAGAAAGGTACCAAACGTTTTAGATTTATGAAACTTTAAGTACAACTTCTAACATAATTGAACTGTTTATTTTTTTTTTTTCATTAAGGGATGATCACAGTGTAACGGGTCGAAAAATAGCTGATTTTCGCGATTTTTTTCTCGACGGTTAAAATACGCTAATCAGTCTGATTTTTGTTATGTCAAATCAAAGCACTCATGACGAACGGCAAATAATTTTTTATGCCGCTACATGTATTTCCCCTTTTGAGCCAAGTGCCAGAGTCTCGTGTCGTATAAATCTATTACGAATGGCTTATCAGCCGGGTAGATCCAACACCAACTGGTGAAGGGATAGAAAAAGGAAAAGATTTCCCTATTTCTGTCCTTTCAGACAGAAAACAAATATCGAAAAAAAAAACAAGATTTATTTAACGTACTAAAAAGTAGAAAATCATTTTTTTTTTACCAAGTCACCTGTATGTGACTATAAATAAAAGCTTGGGGCGCTTAACTTTTTAATGTTTAATAAATGAAATCAATTCAGTTTCATTAACCATATTTAATTTGGGACAATAGTAATTAGAGAAATTATTATTACACGTTTATACTCAGTGTCAGGATTTTTATTTAAGGCCTTAGGCCACGTTAGGATTTTCCGAAAATCGATTTTTTTTGTTACAAATGTCCCTTGGTACCTATACAATTATATTCCAAAAGATTACGGGTGTGAAAAATCTCTAAGTACTCGATTTTCGAATTCTAGCGCAACCCCTCTCGATTAATGTCGCGACTTTCTACTAACTTTAAACGCGTTTATCTCAAAACTACATTTTTCAAGGACTCATAACTCAAACAAATTTCAACCGATTCACTTGAACTTTTAACTGTATATTTAGAATTACATTTTCTGAGGCACTGCGTAGGATTTTTTTTATTACATTGCATAGTTCCTTTTTTATAAACAATTTTTGTTTCATAAATGCGCCATTTTGACAAAAAACAATATATCAAAAAAACCCTACGTACTTCTATAATTATTCTTATATATAATGGAAAAAACTTTAGTGTCTCATAAAAACTCAAAAATTATAGGAGCTGTTTGTCCGGCCGTTGACCTTCAAGAAATAAAGGCATCGTCGGAAAAATGCTGCACAGTCGCCATTTTGACGTGTATCGCTGTGAAAAAATACTTTTGTATAATCAATTACGTGTATAATAAAACGCCCATTTTGTAATTCCGCTTTATTTTTTGGTTTCGCTGAAAAAAAATCACAAAATATGCCCTTTTTGGCCTCTAGAGTGGCCTAAGGCCTTAAGAAATCTAAGGTTGTTTTACAATAAATTGAATACAGTTGATACGTTAACTGATTTATGTAAATTAAAGATTATATGTCCAAATTTCGAGCGCCCCAAGCTTTTATTTATAGTCACAAATAGGTGACTTGGTAAAAAAAATTATTTTCTACTTTTTAGTCTTCAATTTATTTAACAAGAGCTCTGAAGTTTTTGCAAAGAGGGATTAATCCTTCCAAACGAACCAGTGTTGTTATTCGTTGATTGTATATCAAATACCAAATGGTAAAATACCATTGGTAGATTGTATACCAAACATCGCTAATTTTACATAAAAAGTTGAACATTTAATGGATATATATACAGGGTGGACCACGCAACGTGTGCACCTCTTTTACAACCAAAATATGCGTTGCACAAAAAAATGTTTCATACAAAAGTTACATCGTTTATAAGGCTACACTATGTGGTGCATTTATTTTTTTTTATAGGTGGAGGCGCTTCGAAGATTTGAAGGTCAACTTTATTTTTTCAAATGGAATGCTATATTTTTTATAGCGTAATATGATAGAGTATCGAATTCTGAGTAAAAAAGTATAGACCTTTATTAGCCCTAGAGTTAATAGCTAACGAGTAATTTCACTTTATTACTTTAAAATTTTCTTCACGTAATATCAAGTTGGAGATTCAAATTCAAAGATTTATCAATATGAACACATTTACCACATCACACACACTTATAATGATTCACAATCTTCTCAATGATTGTAATCCAGTATTAAAGTATCCTTCGGTGATTGTGCGTGATTATTATCAGAAAGATAAAATTGAAAATGAATGAATGAATCTCCAACTTGATATTACGTGAAGAAAATTTTAAAGCAATAAAGTGAAATTACTCGTTAGCTATTGACTCTAGGGCTAATAAAGGTCTATACTTTTTTACTCAGAATTCGATACTCTATCATATTACGCTATAAAAAATATAGCATTCCATTTGAAAAAATAAAGTTGACCTTCAAATCTTCGATGCGCCTCCACCTATAAAAAAAATAAATACACCACATAGTGTAGCCTTATAAACCATGTAACTTTTGTATAAAACATTTTTTTGTGCAACGCATATTTTGGTCGTAAAAGAGGCGCACACGTTGCGTGGTCCACCCTGTATATAGATGTTTTTTTTTTAAGTTGAAGCATTTTCAGCTTTTAGATGGATGTTTGCAAAATTTTAGAGCTCTAAGTAGTCGGAAAGTGAATGAAATATCAATTTTCCGTTTTGCATCTCACAGAAAGTCAAGTTAAATAAAAACTTGTAAAAAAAGAGAAAGAAAGAAAGAGAATTTGGTGGTGATTTATCTTCACACAACTTTTCATGACAATTCCACATCATTATGACTCGCAAACGTCATCATGATGTAACGGGATTGCCATTTCATCGATATCATGATGGTTCACTTGTATTTTGAATAACTAATATCGTCATGATTCATTAATATTGCTGATTCACCAATATCATGATTAACTAATCGCATCAATTTAGAATTCTGTCGATCCACGAGATTTCAGTAAATTGCCTGAATCAACGTTTGTCCAGTCTCCCTCCATCTCTCCCTCTCTCTCTCTCTCTCTCTCTCTCTCTCTCTCGCTCATCTCTGGACGAGCCTAGCAGGCGGCCCAATTTGATTTGCGGAAATTGGACTCGCCTACTTTTTCCTCAATCTGGAGCAAAGCAACGATAGTTGGTAACGACGCTCCATGCGCGCAAGCTTAATCGAATAAATAACGAGGTGGAAGTCGACGAGTTTGTTGATTCTCGCGTCGAAGTGTAGGCTTCATTCAACAGAAGAGTGCCAAGTTGGAAAAGCGCGTATGGTGTGGGTGTTCTGGTGTCAACATCGGAGAGCCATTGTTTCATGGTATGCTCCAGTGACACATATTTCGCGATATAGAGTAACACAGACGGGGGGGGGGGGGGGGTGGTGGCATGGGAAGGAGAAAGAGCGAGCGATGGAGAAAATGAAAAGAGAAGGAAGCTGATAGAGCAAGGGAAAATGCATTATATCCTGCAAACTGCCCCAGTTGTCCTAGCGCAGCGTGACGTAATGATAACACGAGAATGAGAGGGAACAAAGAGCGTATACGAACTATACTATCCATTGTGCATGGAGTTCAGGAGCTCGTTTGGTGTTTCACGGAAATAAGAGGCCAAGAACTGAACATGAAGGCAGCAGATAACTGAATTTTTTTTGTCTGTTTGTTACATTAATGTAGATCACTTACTGAATGTCTGCTATTCATTATTATTGGCAGTCACATTGGGTCTTGGTATTACACGAGGATCATTGGATCCATACACTGGGGCAAAAGGTCACTCGGCCATCAAGCCAATGTAGAGGAAGCAGATAACGCCAGTCTGCTTGCTCATTAATGCAGATGACCACCTAATTTCTCGGCTCCATTGTCACTCATTCTCTCACTGGATCACCCTGCCCGACAACCATCCGGTAGGACACAAGAAGCCAGGAACCATTCTTCAATAGGAGCCCGGTCTGGCTCTTTTACGGAAAACCCTAACATGGAATCCACAAATAATCCATTGAAGGCCCCGAATTCTATTAGGTATAACCTACCAATTTTTCACACGGGGTTGGATCTTTTTGCCCAAGTACAGTTGGATCTAATCTGCTGAGAAGCTAAACCCAAAGGAACCGGACAAGTGGACATCAGTCAATTTGCTCATGAACGCAAATGCCTATTGCCTGGCTTCGCTGTGACACCATAACATATGGATTGGTATCATCGGATCCGCTAGGACTACAAGTCCTTCAGGTGATTTATCCTCGAGCACTTTAGCCCGAGCATAAAAATGGCAAGTGCTGAAAGGGGTGTTACGCCGATTTTTTTCTCCTTCTACCAGCTTACTAGAATGGCGAAACACGTTTGGCGCGTGTACACACGCGTTTTCCGTTGATACATCGACGTTTCAAGAGGACATAAATAGGCCACGTAGGAAAAAGGCCGTTTGGTCCGTGGTCGCGTTACCATTTTCTCTTAGCATTTTACTGCGTCTAGACCGCCCGGTCTAGTTCTTTACGGACCACTTCCCCTGTAAATAACTGGCAGCTATCGCGCTCTCCGCCGGTAATGGGCAGAGAAGGCGGATGATATCTCTCTCCCTCTCTCTCTCTTATGGCGTTTGCCATGTCTCTCGCGGTTGAGCCTCGTACGGAATTTCTCTCAAATTAAATGGGAAAGAATGACCCTCTTCCTACCCACCTCGGCTCGGCTTGCGTTTTCTCACGCGACGCAAAATTTCGCCAGCCATTTGGATTTCTGCGAAGTAAAAAAGCCAGTACTTTAGCGCGTTATTACCCGATACTACCTTCGCTTTCCCGTACAATGCGTCCCATAAGCCGATTTTCGGTAGGCAGACGAAAAAAAAAAAAAACAAACCGTGTGTAGAGTTTATTTTCGCACTTTGCGAAATCCGCCATAACGGAACTGCGTGTTTGCGCACGAGATTTTACAACACATCCTGGCCTCCCCGAAAGTGCTGCGCTGGAGGCCAATCTCATTGCGACGATAAATCACTCGGTGGCATTTATTTTTCGTAAGCGTTCATCGTCACCCTTTTCCTATGGTCTGTTTCTAACGCTCGCTCTTTGTTTGGGTTTGTTCAGAATTGTTTGGGTTTTCGTGGTTGTTTGGGTCATTACTTGATGTTATTTATTTTTCGGTAAGTGTTCATGGTTGCCCTTTTCCTAAGATCCATTTCTATGGAGTTTCGGGTTTGTTGGGGTTTGTTTGGGTTTTTCGAGGTTGTTTAGAGTCGTTTAGGTTTTTGGGTCTGTTTGGGCCAATCTCACTACAATGATGGGCCAATCTCACTGCGACGATAAATCACTCGGTGGCATTTATTTTTCGTAAGCGTTCATCGTCGTCCTTTTCCCATGGTCTGTTTCTAACGCTCTCTCTTTCTTTGTTCGGGTTTGTTCAGAATTGTTTGGGTTTTCGTGGTTGTTTGGGTCATTACTTGATGTCATTTATTTTTCGGTAAGCGCTCATCGTCGCCCTTTTCCTATAATCCATTTCTATGGAGTTTCGGGTTTGTTGGGGTTTGTTTGGGTTTTTCGAGGTTGTTTAGAGCCGTTTAGGTTTTTGGGTCTGTTTGGGCCAATCTCACTACAATGATGAGCCAATCTCACTGCGACGATAAATCACTCGGTGGCATTTATTTTTCGTAAGCGTTCATCGTCGCCCTTTTCCTATGGTCTGTTTCTAACGCTCTCTCTTTCTTTGTTCGGGTTTGTTCAGAATTGTTTGGGTTTTCGTGGTTGTTTGGGTCATTACTTGATGTCATTTATTTTTCGGTAAGTGTTCATGGTTGCCCTTTTCCTAAGATCCATTTCTATGGAGTTTCGGGTTTGTTGGGGTTTGTTTGGGTTTTTCGAGGTTGTTAAGAGTCGTTTAGGTTTTTGGGTCTGTTTGGGCCAATCTCACTACAATGATGAGCCAATCTCAATGCGACGATAAATCACTCGGTGGCATTTATTTTTCGTAAACGTGGATTGCCGCCCTTTTCCTATGGTTTATTTCCAACGCTCCCTCTTTCTTTTTTTCCATTTCAACATCTCTCTCTCTCTCTCTCTCTCTCTCTCTCTCTCTCTCTCTCGCCCGCTTCCATTTGAACATTTCCTTCCTCCCCTCTCGCCTGTCTCATTCTCTCCAGCTCGTAGATTATTCAATGAAATCGAAGGAAAAAAAAGCCATCCTCAATTCATACCTGAAAACGTGCTCAGCATTGATGTACCAATGCTCGATGCTTCTTTTTCGTTTTTTTCTCTTTTTTTTTCCTTATAAGAATCCGAGAAAATATTGCAAATGCTTCTTTTACGTGATCCTGTCACAGGAGCCGACTCATAAAATGGGATTCGACGAAGTTTCACAAACATTGAAGATATTCGAGATTCTCAGCGGAATATTTGAATTAAACGCACGGCATGTTTCAGTCGTGCAGTTTTTTGTTTTGTTTCAAATCCGATTTTTATTTTCCACCATTACCCACGAACAACCCACCATTGAGTTTTGTGCACAATTTTATTACGATCGGTTAATTCGTATTAAAGTTATGTTTTTTGTATCGCTATTTTTGGTTGATAGTCGACGATTTGTCTCGTTAATTTATTGTCGTTACTTTGAAACAAAAATGTTTTAATGAAAATATGAAACATTGACGTACAAATTCAATATCATAATTGAATTTGTACATCGTACGAATCAAATGATAGTCGTTACGAATTAAATCGTCGACTATCAACCAAAAATTGAGATAAAAAGAAATATCGGAAAAAAAACTAAAAAAAAATATCGTGACCCCAAAATAACAAAACTCAAATTTTTACTCATTAGACTAAATATTCCAAACCTCATAGTTTTCAAGTTACGCCGCTATAAGCTTTTCGGAAAACTGCCATTTTTTTTCAAGAAAAAACTAGATAACTTTTCGGCAAAAAATCGCAAAAACTTTTTTAAAAAACGAAACTAAAGCTAACGGTGTCCTTTTCAATGATCTTATCACTAAATGGTGAGATTTTTTAATTCTCAAAGTCTAGCATGCAATTTTGGAAAGAGCGAAAATCGTGAAAAACTGATATGTTCAAAAGGACGTACCGGGTACAAAAAAAAATCGTAAAAATAGAAATAAAAGAGCGAAATGAAGCTGGCTTTGTCCGCTTTAAATCCCCATTTGGTAAATTGGCTTACGATTTTTTTTTCGCCGAGATATTCAATTTTTTGTCCGGATAGAAAACTTTCAGGGTGCCTAATACTTTTGAGCAAGGCTGTATATATATATATGTGTGTGTGTATGTGTACAATTAATTTATAACAGAATATAATAATATATTAGATGAAGTAAAAAGTTATGAGCGTTTTTTCGCTTTATTTCGACGATGAAATTAACGTAGTTAGGATTATCCAATTTAGATCAAATATGCGCCGTTTTATTCGATAATTTTTGTCCATTTTGAAGGCAATTTCATAATTCCGCGATTGAAGAAGTCCTCGTCCCTATTGGCAAAAAACTTGACCAGCTCATTTTCACAAGCCTTTCTTGAGGCCAGTTTTGTACCATCAAGAAAATTTTGCAAATGCTTGAAAAGGTGATAATCGCTTGGTGCCAGGTCTGGACTATACGGCGGGTGCGATAGAACCTCCCATCCAAGCTCTCGAAGCTTCTGGCACGTCGTTAAAGAAGTGTGCGGCCTGGCGTTGTCTTGATGGAACACAACACCCTTCCTATTGGCCAATTCTGGCCGCTTCTGGTCGATCGCCTGCTTCAATCTGGTCAGTTGTTGACAGCAGAGGTCCGAATTGAGTGTTTGGCCCGATGGGAGCAGCTCATAGAGGATGATTCCCTTCCAATCCCACAAAACACACAGCAAAACCTTCTTGGCCGTTAATCCGGGCTTGGCGATCGTTTGGGCCAGTTCACCGCGATTGGACCACGATCTTTTTCGGCCGTTGTTCTCGTATGTGACCCATTTTTCATTGGCAGTCACCATCCGCTTGAAAAATGGATCGATTTCGTTACGTTTCAGCAAAGAATCGCAGGCATCAATTCGGTCCAAAAGGTTCTTTTGCGTCAATTCGTGTGGCACCCATACCTCGAGCTTCTTCTTGAGACCAGCCTTATGCAAATGGTTCCAAACGGTTTTCTGGCTAATCTTCAGTTCCTGGGCAATGAAATAAGTGCTCACATGCCGGTCCGACTCGACGATTTCCATGATTTTATCGATATTTTCGACGATTGGCCTAGCAGAGCGTGCCTCATCTTCGTCGTCCATATTACCAGAACGGAATCGTAGGAACCACCGCTTTGCTGTTGCATTCGATACTGTATTGGGTCCAAAAACAGCACACATTTTTTTGGCCGCCTGCTCCGCCTTTTCACCTTGGTCGTAGTGGTACTGAAGAATGTATCGAATTTTCTCTTTTTTTACCTCCATTTTTGAACGCTGTAATATACAACTGGCTTCACCAAACACAAAACTGTCAAAGAACTTCTTTTGAAGCGTAATGTCACCTTCAAATCGCCGTATAGTATGACCCGATGCGATGTCTACATCGTGAGATATGGCTCACTAAAGACATCTAGCGGAAAACGCTCAGAACTTTTTACTTCACCCAATATAATTGAAAAAAAATACTTTCTCAAATAATCCATAAGTTTTTATCAATATTTTCTAAAGTATTATCATATCAAAATGCTTAATAGTAATGTGCAAAAACAAATTGGGCTGTGTTAATTTTTTGCTTTTTGATTAACAAAAGCACATACGAGTTTTCCAGGACGACGATGCAAAAAGCGATTTCCTCTGTTGTTTTCGCGATGTTTATCCGTGTCGTAGTGCATTCTTCGTTTACGAGGATGTTTCTTTTTTTTTTCCCCCAAAGAAATAACGGTTAGCCGTGAACGCTTCGAAACTGCTGTTTCGTGGCGTTTTCTCCACCTCCTGGTATGAACTGGGCGAAGCACACAGTGAAACAGTTTGCTCATTCAACTCGGCGGCCCCTATGGCGTGTTATATTGGAAAAGCTACTTCGTCTCGGGGCCGCTTTGTGCATCGAAACGTCTGACCGTTTGCGGACTTTACTACTTTAACGCTGGCGCTCGAATACAACGTATATGTACAATATACCAAGCCCGTTATCGTACGTAAATCGTTTCTCTTTTTGCCCACAACGTATTTTATATGTTTATGTTTTCTCTCTCTCTCTCTCTCTCTCTCTCTCTCTCTCTCTCTCTGTCTCTGTCTCTGTCTCTGTCTCTGTCTCTGTCTCTGTCTCTGTCTCTGTCTCTGTCTCTGTCTCTGTCTCTCTCTCTCTCTCTCTCTCTCTCTCTCTCTCTCTCTCTCTCTCTCTCTCTCTCTCTCTCTCTCTCTCTCTCTCTCTCTCTCTCTCTCTCTCTCTCTCTCTCTCTCTTTGTTTTTGTCTTTAGACTTTCGTACATCAAAGGTTTCACCTCTATCTTGTATAGTCGAATTTGAAAAGAATTTTTCCATCGTTTGTTTATTCCACCTGTGTCGGGGTCACTCAGATAAATATTTATTTATCCCGGAAATGTGCTATGAAATTGCAAAAAAAAATGCAATCAATAATCAAGTAGTCAATATTATTACTCTACCGTGACCATTATATTGATATGAACGCTATTAACCCTTCGTGGTCACACTTCCAAATTCAATCGCGGTGGTGACACTTGGGTCGATTCTACCCAGTCAACTTTCAAAAAATTATTGTGACCACACTATCCGTCCGAAGTGGTTCAAAAAATTACGGAATATCATTCGAACTTTCTAGATGATGTATAAAAAATTTATTTACAATAAATAAAATGGCGACATGTTAAAAAAAAATCATAAAGAAGTGAAAACGCAAAAAAGACACTTTTTCGCTCAAAAAATCATAGTTCCGTGAATTTTCAACATTTTTACCTAAAATTTCGACGTGATACTTAGATATGCTAACACATGGGTCATTAAGGCCCGGGACGAACCAGTAAAAACACATTATTTTTTGGCAAAATGCAACTTTATTCATCAACATAGTCACCTTCCATAGCGATACAATCATTCCAACGTTTTTCTAAACTTTCGATGCCTTTCTTATGGAACGATTTGTCTTTTGCCTCAAAATAGGCTCTCCTCTCCACTCGGCTGACGCTCTTTTCGACTCCGGCGTATAGTGATGAATCCATGTTTCATCCATTGTTATGTACCGACGCAAAAAATCCTTTTCATCACGCGTAAACAGCTTCAAACAGCGCTCCGAATCATCAATTCGTTGTTGTTTTTGTTCCACTGTGAGCAAACGCGGCACCCACTTGGACAAAAGTTTTTTCATACCCAAATTTTCATGCACAATTTTGAACACGGTGCCTTTTGATATCTTTAGGATGTCAGCTATCTCTTGCAACTTCACTTTACGATCGGACATAACAATTTTTTAGAATTTTTTGGATGTTTTCGGGCGTAGCCACCTCAATTGGACGACCTGAGGGCTCCGCGTATTCGGTGGTTGGTCGACCGCGTTTAAAATTCGCATACCATCGGCAAATGGTTGTTTTCGATGGGCACTTTTCCCGGTAACACTTTTCAAGCCATTGCTGAGCTTGAACGGTATTTTTTCCCATTAAAAAACAGTTTCTGATTAACCCGCGAAACTCGTTTTTATCCATCGTTTAAGCAAAAACAAATGGAGCGTCACTTAACCTTCAATATCTCGACAACGACTGAACCGAATGTCATGAAATTTTTACACGTATATTTTGAAGGTCGGTACTACCGAAAAACAAAAGCGGCATGACATTGGCGTCGCCATCTGTGTGTCAGTCCCGGGACTTAATGACCCATGTGTTACTTTTGGGAAAAAAATAGTAGCATAGTGCGCGTTCCAAAAAAGGTATTTATTCCGACATGTGAAGAGGGTAAATTTTATGGTATGAGGATACTTCAAACTCCATGTAAGATTGTGAATACAGTCCCATTCGAAGCCGGAAACTATTATATGTTTATGCCAAAAATTGATCGACGGGTCCATTCTACCCAGGGTAACCACGAAGGGTTAAGGTATTACTGGATGGACCGTCGGTCAAGAAGTTAGTCCAAAATGGGCGAATCGTGGATTTACAAATCTAGATCATGTCGTACATGTTTAACCTTACAAATAGCTAATTTAATAATAAATTGACACTTGAAAATCTTAATTCGCTAGTTTTAATAATAATTGAAGTCAAATTCGACGATATTGGCGTGTACTTGACTGAGGTTTTGTCACTGACTGTACATCTGTTTCAACTGTCCAACAAAAAAATGTCTCAATTTTTTAATTTCATTAATACGTTCAGATCATCTTATTATTATCAATAATTATCTAAAAACTCAACATATATTGAGTTTTCGAATAATTGCTACTGTTTAAACGTTAAAAAAAGGGATACGCCTCATTACTTTAATGAATTTATCGACAATTACTCAGTCGATTTATTTGAAACTTAGCATAAACAAATCTTGATGATATAATATTTTCCGAATTTACGGCGATTTAGTTCCATTCGTTTTGCAACCATTAACGTCTACAAAAGCTGATTTCCTATAAGCGACCATTGTTATATTCATATTTTTATAACTATTAAATTATTTAGTGAAAAATTCTAAAATGACAAATGTATTATTATTCTATCGAGAACTATCATTTCTCAAATTTTCAAGAATTTTGGCGATTTTTTAATATCCATCCAGTAATACCTTAAATGTTACATTTAAACAATTCTTATAATTCTTACAATATTCTTTAAAATTCTTAAAAATAAGATTACTTTTATACGAATGTACAAAAGCATCTGCATATTGTCTCTGAACGAAAAAATCACGTATTCACTAAACGGTTTTTTTTTCTCTCTCGTGTGTTTCAGGTAAGTTTTGAGACGTAAGATTTTCCGCGTCCCCGAGCCCCCGCGACGCGTGTTCCGCAACCGCAAAGGTAGGTGACCATATACCTAACATTTATCATCGAAGAAGCAACACTTTTCGTGCATGTCATATTTTGACTTAGAGGGAGAGAGAGTGTGTGTGAGAGAGAGAGAGAGAGAGAGAGAGAGAGAGAGAGAGAGAGAGAGAGAGAGAGAGAGAGAGAGAGAGAGAGAGAGAGAGAGCGAGGGAGAGGGCGAGGGAGAGGGAGAGAGAGAGAGAGAGAGAGAGAGAGAGAGAGGGAGAGGGAGAGCAGAAAGAGAGGCGTGTAGCACCTTCATGCTGCGCCTCGTACACTGCTAAATAAAAAATATTTAATTTAAATAGGATCTATTTAAATAAAATAGGTTTTTTTCCTTGTCTCGCGGCCTTCTACGACCCTATTTGTTTCAAATATTTGTTTTATTCGTTCAAGCTATTCTTTTTAAATATTACCCCTTCGTGGTCACACTTCTAAATTCAATCACGGTTCTAAATTCAATCACAAAGAGGTGAAAACGCAAAAAAAGACACTTTTTCGCTCAAAAAATCATAGTTCCGTGAATTTTCAACATTTTTATCTAAAATTTGGACGTGATACTCCTTAGATATGCTACTTTTGGGGAAAAAATAGTAGCATAGTGCGCGTTCCAAAAAAGCTATTTATTCCGACCTGTGAAGTGGGCAAATTTTATGGTATGAGGATACTTCAAACTCCAGGTAAGATTGTGAATACAGTCCCATTCGAAGCCGGAAACTATTACATATTTGCGCCAAAAATTGATCGACGGGTCGATTCTACCCAGGGTGACCACGAAGGGTTAAATATATTCAAATAAAATAAATAATGATTAGATTCAAATAAAATAAAGATAAAACACGATATCTCGCACGAATACGAGAAAGAAATATAGATTTATGCCATAAAAGTGCGGTGAAAAAAAAAGTAAAATTATTTTTCTTTTTCTTCCACTAACAAGACTGTTATTTGGAAAAAAAGAAAGATATCGTCGTGCCTTTTATTTACAGGCACGACTATTTATGTATAGAAAGACCAACCATTTTCCTCGACTGCAGAATGTTACAACAGTCTTCTAATGAAAACAAAGCCATGAGATTTTTGAGAGACTGAATCGTGTAACATTTTTCCGTCTCTCTATCTCTTTTGCCTTATACTACGAGATGAAAACAAATCACAGATTTATTAAGAATAAATAGAATATTTAGTTATTAGACGATATTAAATAGATCTTGATTTGAATAAATAAATATGTTAAAAATAAATACTTTTAATAATGAAATGCAATAGAAAAAAATTGCTTTCACGAAAAATCTAGTTAATTCAAATTTAAAAAAAATCAAATAGACGCATGTCGTTAAGGGGCCGGTCCACTTTGGAGCCACGAAAAAAAGGCTATTTTCGCGATTTTTTTTGAGGATTTTATAAAAGATATGAATATAAAAGTTGTTGGGCTTGATAAATAAAGTCTTGAAATGCATTCTAAAAAAATGTTTAATTCATTTTTATTCATTTTTAAGTAGAAAAACTATAGTTTAACGTAACGCCTCAAAAATAGGTGGGCTAGGTAGCTCCATCACAACTCGGCAACGGCTTGTCTGAAACAAAAAAATCAAAGTCCATTAGATTCAGTATGACACCAGCTACAAAATGACCCTCGGATATAAAGTTTTATCAAAAAATAAAAAAATGGCAGATGAAAAACGAAAAAAGTAAAAAAAACGCGTTTTTTTCGCAGTTTTTCGCAAAAAAAAAACGAGTAAAAATCAAAATTTTAAAACCATCGAGGGTCATCTTGTTGCGAATTATGTTTACAATATGTGGTTCAAATTTCAAGAGAATCGGTTTATTAGTTTTAGAGATACGATGGAGCTAGATTTTGAAAACGTTGTTTCGAGAAAAACGCGTTTGAAATTTATACTATGAAAAACTCTTACCTAAACTCAATCGGCAATTCCTGCACCGTACAAAATCCCTTCTGATTGCTCATCATCGTCGATTTCTTCAAGTCTTCCTTGCTTTGGTTTGGTTCTGGTCTCTTTTCTGATCGGCCGACCCATCGCGCTCGGCCGATGGGTCGGCCGAGCGCGCTATAAGCTCAGGTAGACGAAATGAGGTCCTGACGTTCAGGTAAAAAAAAAAAAAATACTTAGAGAGCTCGGATTTTCATAAAATTTTGACACAATATTTCTGCATGTATGTACTTTCGAAAACAGTAAAAAAAAATCGATTTTTTGAAATTTTCAAAGTGGACTGGCCCCTTAATATCAAAAGAATTTTTCTGTCAGTGTACACGTCCCTCCCCGAAAATTCCGCGCAATACGTCGCGAAACTTTGCGACATTCTATTTCGAATGAATCCCCCTCTCTCTCTCTCTCTCTCTCTCTTTCTTTTTTACTGTCGCTCTCCCTTCCCCTCCTCTCGCTCTCTCTCCTTCTTTTTTACTGTCGCTCTCCTTTCCCCTCCTCTCTCTCTCCTTCTTTCTTTTTTACCGTCGCTCTCCCTTCCCCTTCTCTCTCTCTCTCTCTCTCTCTCTCTTTCTTTTTTACTGTCGCTCTCCCTTCCCCTCCTCTCTCTCTCTCTCTCTCTCTCTCTCTCTCTCTCTTTCTTTTTTACTGTCGCTCTCCCTTCCCCTCCTCTCTCTCTCTCTCCCTGCAGGGAAAGTTTCTCGACAATTTATGAATTATATGATTCTCGATTCGAGCTTCCTCCTTTGCTATATCGTTTCGATGACAGATTCGCTTCCGTCGCATCGTCACCGAGACCAAAATCTCCCACGGGACACGCATACATATGTATACCAACGAAATAACGTATGTGCACCGGCGCGAGAGTAGACGAAAACTTTTGCCTCCTCGTACAAGGGTCTGTGCTCCGAATCAACGATATATCGCTCGGTAAATCATCCGAATTGACAGACAATCGTTTCAATGAAATAATAATTCGAAAGTATTCGCGAAAACAGTCTGTGATATATTGTTATATTTTTTGCTTTTTTTTTTTTATGTTCGTGTTTTTCTTATTCATTGTATTGCGTGCCGTGTCCTCGAGATCATCTACACTGGCAGATAAATTCTTTTGATATTAACTAGATGCGTCTATTTGATTTTTTTTTTATTTAAATTAACTAGATTTTTCGTGAAATGAAATTTTTTCTATTGCATTCCATTATTAAAATTACTTATTTTAAGTATATTTATTTATTTAAATCAAGAGCTATTTAATATCGGCCAATAACTAAATATTTTATTTATTCATAATAAATCTGTTGAATTTGAAGAAAAAAAGGAAAATAATGTAACTTTTTTTCACCGCACTTTTATGTCATGAACCTATAATACTTTCTTGTATTCGTCCGATATATCGTGTTTATTCTTCATTTATTTCATTTGAATATATATTTAATATTTAAAGAGAATAGCTTGAACAAATAACAAAAATATGTATATTTGATACAAATACTGTCGTACCGTTGATTGGGGTTACTTTGATCAATTTAGAAATGAAAATCAATGTATCTCTTTAAATAATATCGTACATAAAAATTGTTTAAAATGGCAACGTCAACTTTTATTAGTCTTTTTATCTTCCAAATAACAATTTAAAATATTAAAAAATAAAATAGTCGTGATCAAAGTTAAACTGAGAGTGGGGTTGCTTTGATACCGGCCTTTTTCTTAATGAAAATCGGAAGTAAAATACAGTCAATAAAGTAAAATAAAAGAAGAAGAAGGAGCATTTTTCCTAAAGAAGAAAAAAAAAACGGCCAACGGGATCGAAAGTTACAACGATTTTTATTGTTTTGGGGTTACTTTGATCGAACAAATATTACACATTTACTTTTCAAAGTTAACTTTATTCATAAACAACTGGTATTTTATAATTATTTATGCGATAACACATCCATAAACTTCGAAACATTAAAAAAAACTCGTAAAAACAAGCTGTAAGGTTGGTAACATATTAGGTGTGTGAATTAATTTTTACAGATTTTTCTAGCAGACTGAGAATCCTTTTTCAAGTTGAAATATTTCAACGTCCTTTTAGGATTTTAGAGTATTGGCATACCCCTGTTCAAGACGCTGTATGAATTTATTGGGCGAGCATCATAACCTTAAAATAAAGTAGCAAGAACAATGGCAACCGATAAGCTGTACATTCGCCACTGCATCCTTTACGAATTCCAACAAGGAAAAAATACCACCAAGACGTGGGAGTCAATTTGTTCTGTGTTCGGGAAGAGTTTTGTGTCATCACGAAACATGCAATTATTGGTTCAAACGTTTTAGAAACAATGATTTCGAACACAATGACCGTGCCCGTACTGGACAGCCTGAAAAATTTTCGGACGACTATTTGGAAACTTTACTGGTCCAAGATTCTTCCCAGACACAAGAAGAACTTCCAGCCCAACTAGGAGTTGATCGATCAACCGTTGCCAAGAGGTTACACGCGATGGGAAAAATTCAGAAGCCCGGGAAATGGGTCCCACATGAACTCACCGAATATAACCTCGGACAACGGATGAACACGTGTCTTTGGTTTCTTAGCAAACAACGAAGGAAGAACTTTCTCTGGAAAATCGTGACGGGGGATGAAAAATGGATCCTTTATGAGAATCCCAAGCGGAAAAAATCATGGGTGGGCCCTGGAGATCCAACAACGTCAACTCCCAAACCAGCAAATGAACGTCAAAAAAATGCTTTTGTTTATCTGGTGGGACATAAAGGGTGTTCTTTATTATGAACTTCTAGAACCGGATCAGACGATCACTGCAGAACGATATAGTGATCAATTAAATCGTTTAAGCGAAGCAATTGAGCAACAAAAGGCCATTCGCAGGACACGGAAGGCGAAAAGTCATTCCTCCTGCATGATAACGCTCGACCTCACGTTGCTCGTACGACCCAAACAACTATTTTCAAACCTGGGCTGGAAAGTTCTTTCTCATCCAGCATATTTACCGGACTTGGCCCCATCCGACTATCACCTATTTCGGTCAATGGCGCACAGCTTAAGAGGGAGCCACTTCCGAGAAGTCGAAGATATTAGGAAATTCGTCGATGACTTTATTGCCTCGAAACCAGCCAGCTCCTGTCGTGATGGTATCTGTGTGCTACCAGATCGTTGGCAGAAGGTTGTAGAAAGCAACGGGGGATATTACCTGGATTAAACACGGTGCTGTCTATTTTTTAATAAACCGCAAGTATGGAAAAAAAAAACTGTAAATTGTAATTCACACACCTAATACTTTTATCTACCTAGGTAATCTAAATCACCAAAAAAAGATGAAATAGTTAATTAGGAAAATTGAGACCAAATTGAGAAAATTAAACTCAAAAATCTTGCGTATACATTCGCCGATGAAAAACGAATTAATTTCTTGGCGATCTGTTCAATTTTTTTTTTTAATGACAAATATAATAAACCGCTCGAATATTTTGCAACGTGTACGAATTCAAAAAGTTTCCCATAAAACTGGCGCGAAGTTTATTTTTCACGGAAATTTCGAGAATTCACTTGGAGAAATTTGGATTTCTTTTTTTTTTTTTTGCTCACTTTTTTTTACACGTTCTCGTGCGTGGGCGTACGTGTACGGTGGATGGGAAGAAAAAGTTAGGGGGAGAACGAGAGTTTCATGGCAAACGGCAAATCGTCCGGAAGAAACTTTGGATTTTGAATAGGTATTCCGGAAGTGGAACGAGGAGGATGTTCAGTTAAGGGATATGGGTGCATGCAGGTTCACCGCAGCAAACGGTAATCGGAATTTAGGAAAGGACAACAAAAAACAATATATTCGTTTGACTCTCTTTGCTTTCCGGATTTTTTTTCAATTTTTTTTCTGCTTTCGCGAGATGGGAAATTTTTACTGGAAACATTGTTGGAATTATTTAAGGAATTGTTACTTTTATTTGGTTTATGTGTAATTCCGTGGCAAGAATCGAGTAAAGAAACGTAAATTCATCAGCACAACCTTCATGTAATACGCATTGGGTAAGGCTAATGTCGATGGGTGAAAAAAAAATGACAGCGTTGGCAAAAAAAAACTACGATTTTTTCGACGACTGTATTGTGAATATTGTAAAAATAAAATTTTTCGATTTTTTTGTTTCAAAGAATATTTTTTTTCGATATCTAACTTTTTTCGACGAAAAAAATATTGATTTTTGCGAATTCAACAACATTTTCAATTTAAAGAAATATAAAAATAAAAGTGACAATTTCAATCATTCTGATCACAATGAAAGAAAAATCGCAAGCGTTTTGGATTATTGAGAATTTCTTTGGGATACTTTGAGGTTAGAAGAAAACCAAAAATAACCTTAGTTTGTCCATTATTCGTAAAGTTTTCTAAAGTTTAGCAAAAATCCCTAAAAACGCAACTTTTACCTTTTAGAATCAAGTTTCTCGCACCGAAAAAAACAAATTTTATCAAAAAATAAAAAATAAAAATTGTTTATCAAAAAATAATCAAATAAAAAACTGACATGTGGCACATTTCAGGTTTACTTCAGTTTTTCTTCAACTGATCATATCTGAATGTTAGCTTAAGGCGGGCAACCACTTTAGAAGACCGAAAATTAGATGATTTTTGGATTTTTTTATCGTGAAAAAAAACGGAAATTTCCGCAACTCTGACAATAATTTATTCATATTTTCATACATCTCTGGTAATTTTTTTCAAGTTATTTCATGCAATAATTAAGGTGTAATCCGCTGTGTCCCTTGACGTGTCCTCATCGTCGTTGTCGATTTGCGGGAATTGTGCAGCTCGCAATTCGCATCTGAAATAGTCCAACAAATTTTTATACATTCTTGAGATGTTTTTTAAGAATATGAACCTACATTTTGAAAAAAAATCGAGAATTGAATGTTGGAACGTGTTTGAAAAAAAATGATCGATTTTTAGCTTTTTTCCTCGACATTTTGCAATAATAAATATGTTTTAAACAATCTAATCTTTCCAACTTTAGGTTCATGTTTTAATAAATTATATTATGTAAACGTCTTCCAAATTTGAAGATGATTCATCAATTAGTTTTTGAGTTATGATTCCCGCAAATTGAAAAAATGTCGTTTCGAGAAAAACACGTTTAAAGT
This sequence comes from Ophion ventricosus, assembly GCA_963932345.1. NCBI lineage: Eukaryota > Metazoa > Arthropoda > Insecta > Hymenoptera > Ichneumonidae > Ophion > Ophion ventricosus. The sequence goes on along the minus strand of OZ010715.1, from coordinate 33,548,046 downwards.
TTCACAAACGAAAAACTCAAAGTCAAATGTGTTTAATCAAATGATAAAGTGTCTTACCGATTAATCAGCGATTCCAGCACCATACAGCAGTCCTTCCTCTTCCTCATGCAACTCATTTGACGCTTGCATTTCCTCTTTACGAGCTTTTCGAGCTTCTTTTGTCTCTAATAAACTTTTTCTATTTTGCCGAGCCACGCGCATCTGATCCATTTGCTCGGCATATCCGTAGCTCTGCCTGTCAACTACGATTTGTAGTTCATTCATAACCATGAGTAGGGCTGAATTTCCTTCATTGAATAAAATAGCAGCAAGAAATGCCGCTACCTCGATTATTTTGTACCCAGAATGGAGATGTTTTGGAGCTAATCGCCAAACGGTCGAGTTTGGGTTTGTTTGGGTTATGAAAACCCAAACAAACCTAAACAAACTACCTAACTGAGCGCTCGTGGATACCTGAGCGCGCTTGGAAGTCGAGCGGAGAGTCTTTACCATTTATATACATACCGTTAGAAGGAATCAAAATATCGTTTTGAAATTTTCAGTGTGTATTCTTAAGATATTTTGCTAATGATTTATGAACTAAAAAAAAAAATTTAAAGCATCTAAAGTGGTTGCCCGCCTTAAGTTGGGTGGCTGTCTCCTTGACCATCTTAGAAATTGCCACTACTCCAATATTCACTATTAATAATCATTTTTTATTTTTCTCTTTCACTAAACTATATTTATTTCTTTTTTTCACAATTTTTTTCCTTTCTCTCTCTCTCTCTCTCTCTCTCTCTCTCTCTCTCTCTCTTACACTTTTTTTATATTTATATTTATCTTGTCTGTCAGTTTGTTTTTCATCCAGTTCTGACCTATGTTTAAAGTTTCAAGAACAAATAATAAAATAGCTTGCAGCTGTATAACGTTTCTTGTCTAGAAGATGTAAAAACATTATTTTTCCACATTATTTATCTACGCCAATTTTACGATTTTTTTCCCTCAACCGCCATTTTTGGTTATGATATTTACACTGCAAATATATTGATTTATGAGAAATGATATATGAGAAAAACGCTTGCGTGTAAGGCGATTTCGATTTCGGTACCTGGGAACTCGTACTCAGAAACAATAAATAAATATTAAAAATATATTAATAAACAAGTAGGAATTATCCTGTAAATTGTAGATGAATGTACTCGAAGTGAATCATAAAAATTCGTTTGACGTATATTTCAATGAACGCGGCCAATGTTTTATTCATGTTTTTTTTTTTATTTTGAAAATTGCATCAATCGATTATTCACGGAGAAGAGGATAAGTTCGAGTGAAAATTGATGCTAAAGGCAGCATTCACATTGAAAAAAAAAAAACAATGAATAAATCAACGAGAGAACGGCCCTGCGTTCGAGCGGATTACAAACACGGTAAATACACACTGAATACTTCATATACTTTCAGGGAATGAAGTCCTTTGCCCGGTGAATAACTCAAACGTGACACAGAATAGGACAGTGCACAATTTTAAATGGCATTTTTCAAGGGCCTTAATTTTCAAGCGCGTTTTATATTTTAACGTCGCGTTCGATCCAATCCTCGACTTTCGTGCAAATCCACTTAGTAATTTCTCCTATCGAGCCCTCATTAAATATACTGATGAAATAAGAGATAAATGGAGGTTAAAAAAAAAACATCGGGGGTTTAAGGTAGAACATACACGTAGACGACGAAAAAAATAGCCAATTTTTATCATTCTTTTTTTTTGGAAAGAAAAAAAATGGTTTTACATTTATGAAACTTTAGGCACAATTTATTATTGGGAGTACAAATTAATTTGGTCCGTTTTTTTGTGGTAAAAAATCCATTTATTTCAAAATAAAAGGTATGAATAGATTAATCAAAGTATTGTCCATCGCTGGCTACTACTTTTTCCCACCTCTCAGGCAATTTTCGAATTCCATCTCGAACAAAAAGTCTCGTCTTTTGAGGCGATCCAAGTTTTGAGCCAATTTTCGATTTCTGCGAAAGAAGTGAAGCGGTGAGCTGCTAAATCCTGCTGCATCCGTCGGAACAACCAGTAATCAGAAGGAGCAATGTCCGAAGAATACGGCGGGTGCGGTAAAATATCCCATTTGAGCGTTTCCAAATATTTTTTTACGACTTTTGCGACACGAGGCCGAGCGTTGTCATGCAGAAGAATAATTTTGTCATGTCTTTGCTCGTATTCCGGCCGTTTTTCTCGTAATGCACGGCTCAAACGAATCAATTGTAGTCTATACCGATCGCCCGTAATGGAATCGCCAGGTTGTAGCAGCTCATTGGCTCATTTGGCTGTCCAGGGCGAGGCTTGTCTTCAACGCTGAAATCACCGTTCTTAAAGCGTCGAAACCATTCCCTACATGATTTATCAGTTGGAGCATCATCACCATAAACTTCAACAAGCATTCGATGCGCTTCAGCTGCACTTTTCTTCCAATTAAAGCAGAAAAGTAAAACTTCCCGCAAATGCTGCGTAGTTAACACAAACATTTGACATTTTTAACACAGTAAAAAACAAGGTTTTTAATGGAACTCAAAGCGATATAAACTGAATGTTATTGACAGATGTCTAACCTCTCTGAAAGCACCGAAATCAGCTGTCACTATGAAACATTCATAACAGCCAGAGCCATCTCTTGAAAACGGACCGAATTAATTTGTACTCCCAATAGTTTCTTTCATTTCAAAATATTACAAAATGGCGACGTTATTGCGTGCTCAGGCTCGTGGAGAGATGGCAGAAAGTCATTGATCAGAAATGGAACATATTTACTTGATTAAAGGTTAACGTCATGTGAGGCATGAAAAATGCATGAACTTCGGGAATTTTTTTTCTATATTAAATCAATACTCTTGGCAATGGCTTTCATCGTATATTATTCTTCCATCAATGGAGAGTAAATTTCAATTTTTTTTATTTAAAAAAAAAATTCAAAATGGCGGCGTCAGTGCCTATCAAATAAAACCATGCACGGCGTGTTTTGGTCTGCTCGGGGCGCTCCACAGCCTTGCCAGTTCATCTTTAAAAAAAAACCGATTAAAAATTACCAAACTAGACTAAATTTTGGGGGCCTTATCGTTTTTTGTTTTCTCAAAAATCCCCGGATAACAAAATAGCAGCCGTTTGAAAAAAAAAAACCAAATTTTTTTGCTTCAACGGTTGAAAAAAATAAGTACATTTTTTGGTAAAATCGCTAAATATCGCTAAAATACCAAAGTTTAGTGGATCCTTTGAAAGTGATTATTCCGATATTTTTCGATTTTTCGACAATTTTCATACTTTGCGTGACTAGAATGACCTTGTGTTGTAGGTCGCTGAATTCGTCTTAAAATTAGTAATAATGTCATCGAAAAAAAAAAACATACATGGTTCCATTTAAAAAAGTGGAGTTGACCTTGACGTAGTTTCAGCGCCACCACCGATAAAAAAAATAGGGTGGTCCAGTATGACGGCCTTCTCGAACACTGAAACTTTTGTCTGAAACATCTTTGGATATGATCAATAGTTTGATTGTTATTGCTCTGTAACACTTTATGTGCCTCACCCTGTATATATCTACCAGCCGTGACGATTAGACTATAGTGAATGCGCTTTCGCTCTGTGGATTTCGGAGTGTCGCACGTGACAGTTCTCTCCTAGCCTGGAATTTCTGCATAGCTACGTAAATCCATGCCGCGTAGCGTTTCGCTGAGAGTGCTGCAATTTATTTCATTATACTTTCGGCCGCTGCATTCGACCAGCCCCGGTACAATCGCTACACACATACGCACACACACACACGCACACACACACACACACACACACACACTAATACACACGCATATAGATAATACATATACGCAGGGTGGTCCAAAAGTCGTGGATCAAACGAGGTCCGGAGGTAGCCAAGATCATTTCCAACCAAAAAGGTCACATACAGGTTGGTCCGTTTCTCAGCTATTCCAAAGCTATGATTTTTTTCAATATTTTGTTTTTCAATCGATTCCCAGCTGTACAAAAAAATTAATAAAAAAACCTACTTACCATATGCGGGTTATATTTTTTTAAATGTAGTCTGATGATGTGGCTTTCGTACGAAAATGGAGTCTTCGTAATTGTCATCATGAGTATCGGAATAAAATGAATTTGTAATTCGGATCATGATTTTTTTTTTCCTCGGCTTTTCATCATTAATTTAGAGAAGAAAAATGTTTTACCAAAATTTGCCCTTGTAGTAGGAAAAGTGGTCCAACTTATGAGAATTCTGATAAGGTTCGACTCATAGCCTTGACCCTCGATCGTTGATCACTACATCGATTTTTATTCACTCCAAGGTGGTGCTTTGCTAGAAAAATTGAATTTTTAACCAAAGAAATTTGAGTTTCTGTTAATTTGCATTGGAAACCGATGGCGGGTACGTAGAAGGGAAGCGGTACTAGCAAAATCGGTTTCAGGTTACTGATAAGTGACTCGTCAATTGGATCAACGTTCGTTCATTGTTTCGCTCACTCTCTGCTTATCATTACGCTTTTCATAATAAAATTCGTTCTGCAATTTGGCGATTTGGACATTTAAACATTCCAAAGTACTTTTCGAGTCTCTCAACCGAAAATGTACTCAACAAAAAAAAATACTTATCCCTAGCGTTTTGAAAAATTCTCGAGCTATAAGTATACACGTTTAAAAAAAATAAGGCTTCAAATTGAAAATATGAAAGTTGACCTTCATGCGACCTTGGCGGTTATGCCCAAGGTCAAATTGAAATTGCCATCTTACCCCTCCCGCCCCTTTTGAAAGGCAACAACTTAGATCCAAAACGTTTTTGTTAGTTTTTTTGTTAATTATTATATTATAAATTAAATTATTATAATTATGAATTAAATTATATAATATTATAATAAAAATATAATAATATTTTTAGAAAAATAATATTATAATGTTATAATATAACATTATAATATTATTATTATTAGTATATAATTATTGTAATATAATATAATATTATTATTATTATTATATCATATTATTATACAATATTATTATTATTATTATATAATTATTATAATATAATAGAATTAAATACAAGCTTGTAACGCTTTTTTTGAGACAGCCTGTATATGGATAAAACTTTATTTGGAAGGTATTCGGCGAGAGGCTGCAACGGAGGCCGCGGTATCGAAAAAATGGCCGTTCCGGCGGTAAGCTCGCTTAAGCCGGTACTCGTGCTCAAGCGTTTTATTCAATGTTCCGTTAACGCGGCGAGTTTATACGCGGCGAAAGCCGCGACGACGATAATTCTCTTCTCTCTCTCTCACTCTCTCTCTCTCTCACTCTCTCTCTCTCTCACTTTCTCTCTCTCTCACTCTCTCTCTCTCTCTCTCTTTCTCTCTCTCTCTCCTCTCTCTCTCTCTCTCTCTCTCTCTCTCTCTCTCTCTCTCTCTCTCTCTCTCTCGCTCGCTCTCTCTCTCGCCGTATGGGAAAACAACGCGAGACTTGTGGGCGAGCAGCTTTCGGACGGTCGAATGCAATGTTCGCCGCCGTTTTCCGCAATGCGCAGCCACGGAAATTGTCCGACAACGGAGTGTTTTATCGTGGCACTCGATTAAACGCATACGCTAAATACACTTCCGCCTCCACCCCTCCCCTCTTATCGTCCGCGCTCTTTGTTTCTCTTTTGGCTTGTAATTTCGAGAGTCATACGCGAGCGAAATATACATGTCGAGGGAAAGAAAGTTTTCGAACGAAGCCTCTCCGGGAGAGAGAGAGAGAGAGAGAGAGAGAGAGAGAGAGAGAGAGAGAGGGAGAGGGAGGGAGAGAGAGAGAGAGAGGGAGATAGATAGATAGATGAATTTATTAGGCATTATAACTAATCAGCATCCTCTGGCACACAATCCTCATCTTTCACACATCTTACAGAAGAAAGTACAAACAAATTAAGAAAAAAACTCGATACAAAAACAAAAATAAGTGGCTCTATATAATACAAAGAAACGATATAAAAATAATAAACAATAAATAAAAAATAGAAAAAATAATAAACGGAGAGAGAGAGAGAGAGAATAAGAGAGAGGGAGAGAGAGGGAAGCGCCCAACTAGAAATTTTGATCAGGCAGCTTGAACACTGATCAGGCCGCTATCATGCTGTGGTCCAAAATGCCGTAATGGCCGGCATCCGGCACCGATCAGGCACGCCTTATCAGTGCCGGATGCCGACCGGATCAGTGAAACCGTAGTGCGGAAGTAAGAAGGCTACCTTACTGCGGCCTGATCAGGGTGCCTTTTTACTCCCGTAAATCAGGCAATACGGATATGGCCCTACTAGGATTTGACCTAATAAGGCCCTATTGGGACTTACCTTACAACTGCCTCATCATTCCATCAACGCACATAATCTCCTATATCCTACGTCGATTTTTAATTCAGCAGCATATTCTTGTTGTAATTTTAACGTTTTTGAAAGGTGTTATGGACTGTGACGAAAAAAAAAAAAACGTTATGCAACTCGAATGCGTGTTGCATTCGAGAAAATGGCGCACGTACGAGAACAACAGCCGAAAAAGATCGTGGTCCAATCGCGGTGAGCCGGCCCAAACGATCGCCAAGCCCGGATTAACGGCCAAGAAGGTTTTGCTGTGTGTTTGGTGGGATTGGAAGGGAATCATCCACTATGAGCTGCTCCCATCGGGCCAAACACTCAATTCGGACCTCTACTGTCAACAACTGACCAAATTGAAGCAGGCGATCGACCAGAAGCGGCCAGAATTGGCCAATAGGAAGGGTGTTGTGTTCCATCAAGACAACGCCAAGCCGCACACATCTTTAAAGATGCGCCAGAAGCTCCGAGAGCTTGGATGGGAGGTTCTATCGCACCCGCCGTATAGTCCAGACCTGGCACCAAGCGATTATCACCTTTTCAAGCATTTGCAAAATTTTCTTGATGCTACAAAACTGGCCTCAAGAGAGGCTTGTGAAAATGAGCTGGTGAAGTTTTTTACCAATAGGGACGAGGACTTCTTCAATCGCGGAATTATGAAATTGCCTTCAAAATGGACAAAAGTTATCGAACAAAACGGCGCATATTTGATCTAAATCGGATAATCCTATGTTAATTTAATCGTCGAAATAAAGCGAAAAAAACGCTTAGAACTTCTTACTTCATGTAATATATATCAGTAAATGTTACTTCTCACTATGAAAAACTAGTTATAAGCAATTTTAAGATAGCTGAATGATTCAACTTTTTCAAAAAAATCCCCGGATTTCATCCACCCCCGCGTCTGAGCCGCCATTGCTCAAGAATAAACCGGATACCGGGATATCCTTCGAGAAAAAGCAATTTCCCAAAAGGTCACCGCACGGAAAACCCTTGAGTCCCTCTTAACTCTGACAATCAGCGTGAAATATCTCGCCAGGTAAAAGAATAAAATGCAAACGTAAGATGAAGCCGAGGCGTCCCATGCTCGATGAAGCGTGGAGCAGACGCGGGTACCGGGCAATAAGTAGAAACAGCTGGCTCGCCACTGCCGCCCTTAATGTAAACGCCGACGGTTTTTCAATTATTACCCGTACCGACACAGCTTTTCTTTGACTTTTACTCGAACCCGTACCTTCTTGTACTCACCGCAAAAGTTTTTTTTCCACGACCGGAAGTGGCTAACGTCCCGTTCCGAAACCCGCCCCTCGGGGCTAACGAGTAAAATAAGAACTTCCAAGATGAAGGAGAAACATTAATAAATGGCGAGCCCTCGCTTTCTGAAATGCCGATGGCCACTTTGCGTTGGTCTTTCCGAAAAATTTGCCCGCTAAACTCACGACCGATCTGCTAAGTCGAGCGAATAAGAAAAGCTCAGCTGTTTGTACAAGATATGAAAAAATAAGAGTACGATAATTGATAATTAATTGTTCACCCCCCTCCCCCTCCCCCGCCCCTTATTTTGTCGGGGGATATTTTTATAGGCATTGTGTCGCATGTAAAATCCTATTAAATAAGAAATATTATCATTTATCCTTGTTATCATTATTATTTTTTAATTTATTATAATTTAGTATTATCATTATAATTATTATTTCAATTTATCGTAATTATAATGATTATTAAATGACAAATATGTATACATATTATTTAAATGTGGATTATGGATTAAGCTGGATTAAACATTGATTTAAATATGGACAAATATATATAAATATTATTCAAATCTGGAATATATATATTGCATTGAGATATAAAAATATCGTCATGGAAATAATAATGATAATAAGAAGTAGTAGAAAATCGAAGATAAAAATAGAATAGTAGAAATTAATTATAAACTCTAATAGGATTTTTCCTACATGTGTTATATGTATGTATTTATTTATTTAGTTATTAATTCGTTTATTTATTGATTTATTTAGTTATTGATTGATTGCTTAATTTATTTATCTATTTATTTGTTGATTGATCGATTGATTGATTGTTTGATTTATTCATTTATTTATTTAGTGATTGATTGGTGAATTACTTGATTTATTTCTATATTTATTTATTTGTTTATTTAGTTATTGATCAATTGATTTATTTATTATCTCGCTCCTCGATTTCGCTAACGTTGAAAGCCTATGGCTAAAGGGGTTACGTGGATTTCGAAGCCAAAAAAAAGCATATTTTCTCTATTTTTTTTTAAATATAATATATAAATTATTTTATTCAAAATCTTAAGCACATAAAAGAGCAACATTTTAACAATATTAAAAAAAAAATTCATCCAAAAATTTGGAAAATTCAGCCGGTGGGCCCTGGTTTCCGGAGAACCCTAAAAAAGTCTCCTCGTAGTGGTCAGGATAACTCCCCGACTAGAAATTTTGCTACGGGGCTGACTAGGGCCAGATCCGGCATCCGTACTACTACCGGATCCGGCATCCGTACTACTACCGGATCCGGCATCCGTACTACATTCAGTGCCGTAGTACTACGTACTACGGCACTGGCGGCCGGATCAGGGCTTTATCAGGCGTGTAACGCTTTTTGGCATCCGACCCGGATCCGGCTGCCGTTTACGGCCCTGATTCGGCACCGTGGACGCCGTGTTACGGCGCCGGATCAGGCTACCTTATTTCGGCCTGATCAGGGTGCCTTTTTACGCCCGTACTACGGTTCCACTGATCCGGTGGACATCCGGCCCTGATCAGGCGTGCATTCGGGACCGCAGCCTGATCGGGGCCTAATCAGTCTTCAGGCTGCCGGATCAAAATTTCTAGTCGGGTCATGATAGCTTTATCTGAAATTAAAAAACCAAATTTTTTCTTTTAGTAGATAAGTATAGCTCGTGATTGAACCAAGGATTCTGACACATTGTACCCCACCCCTGGAGCACAATGAGCCGTTCCGCAAATTTTTCTTCGAAGCCATGACTTTACGATTTTTTAATCATTTGCAAAAAATATGGTTACTGTACGCCCAAAGGTCTATAAAATCGATTATCACCTTTTTATTTTTCTAATCAGACTACTTGGGTAAGAGTAAAAGTTTGATAAAAAAAAGTGACACACCGTGCCCCATCTTCCCCTACAACATAATTCAGCGATCCTGAAAAAGTAGAAAAACCGAAATTCCTCATCCGCACATTGCCCTTCGATAAAATTGGGGATAGAATTCATTGTTCAATACGCTCTCAGCCCTCCCTCCCCCTCCTCATTCTTCCACCCCTTCTATAATTTCTCCATCAAGAGCCAGAGGCCTCTGGTCTAGCGCGGTTATTCATAGCCCGAGCGGGATTAAATATTCATAACCCACGTGCTTTTCGGAAATGGATGGTGTAATCCATTTGTACGAGCACGCCGAGCCTCATCCTTTCCTCTCACGATGTTCTGGTTAGGTGAAAATCAAGCGGACGCGAATGATCTCGGCATTAACGAGGAGCAGAAAGACGTGAAGAAGCGAGTGAAGGAGACGCGCGGCGCTATGTAGCTTGGGGGAAAAGAGAGCCGGAAGGAAACGCCGGAAAATGCGGAAACTCGAAGAATATCCTTATAAAGGGTGTCTCGGATCAATTGTTACAAGCTCATATCCCAGAACGGATTGTTATGAAAAATGTTTTAAATTGAAATTGTTTAGTTTCAAAAGGAAAACAAAAATGGAAATGTCAATTTCATTTTGGCTGAAAACGCCAAAGTCACGTAAAGTTTAACTTCGATATTAAACCAACTTAGTTACGGACACGGCTGTGCACCGTAAATGTTCCGAATGCGAAAAAAAAGTCTTCCTCCATCTTAAATTTGGCAAACCAATGCAAACCAATGTTTGCACGGGTAATCGATAAGAATGATTCCATCTTCCTCCACCTTAAATTTGGCGGAGGAAGATGGAATAATTCTTATCGATTACCCACCTACACATCCTCAATGTCGATCTCAACGGTGAAAAAAAAAAATATTTCGACGAATTTCCAGCTGGAGAACTTTTCAAGTGATCCTCGTACAAATGAAGAAACGAAAAATGAAGGAAAACAATCGTTGCGTTCCAACCATGCAAATTTTAACGTCGTAACGAAACACAACTTTTATTGCAAACACTTTCATTCCGATCCGTACTTTTTTTTGCCATATAAGCTTGTTAGACTTTATCCGAGACACCCTGTATACATTGTTCTTCCATGCGCGTCTGTCAACGTGTGGATGTATATACCGTGTGCTCGAAACAATTACGTGTGGCTGTGATAAAAGCAATTGAGACGATGCGACACAAATGCTCCGTTGAATCTTGGAACGCTGCACGAGTGAATGAACACAACGTGCTTCGTTCTTGAGTTTTCTCCTGTCATTTCCGTTTGCCGCCTCTTCGCGTCACTGCAGACGCGGAAAGTGAGAAATGCGGGTGCGCGGAAAGGATTAGACGAGAAGACAGTT